>KN172967.1:2108-12904 GCA_000757755.1 Steinernema glaseri
GACGAGCGAGGGGCCAGCGGAGAAGGAGGAGGAGGAGGATCTGGCCCCGGAGGGCCAAATCCGACGCGTCTTCTGAATAATTCAGAGGACGATCGTCTTGGCCGAAGGCGACACCTCCTCCGGACGCCCTCCGAAGGCACTCGGGCAAATCGTCGGAATAATTAAGCGCGCCTCGCGTCGAGGGCCACGTAGGCCCTCCGAGGATTCTGGAACGGGCGGCGCTAATGCGATTAGCTGAGTCACGGAGCGTGACAGATGCCGAATGGACTCGTCTCTTGAGTGACAACGCTAACAAGCCGTTTGAGGCGCTGAATGGAGTCCGCCGGCGCCCCTTTGTCCGTTAATCCGACTCGCCGCCTGAGTGTGTGTTCCAAGACGGAGAGAACACAAAACATCGACATAAAGCCTGGATCGCCCCTTGGAAGTAGCTGTCCGGAGACGAGCAAGCTGCATGGAGAAGTGGACAGTCAGAAGCGCCCAACAGCAGAGTGCACCAGACGAGACACGTCTCACTAATCAGACAGAGCTGTCTGCACCGACAGACAGACGACGGAGCAGAGGAGAAGACTCATTTGACGCGATTGGAAACCGATGAGTGCTCGTGCCGAACTCCCGTTTATCTTCTTGGCGCTCACGTTGCTCTCCGCCGGCGAGTGCTCCGTGCGCTGGTACAGCTTCCCGCAAGGCGGCCACCTTGTCGTCCCCTGCCAGCCGCCGGAGAACTACGCCCTTCCGTTTGGAGTGCTTCGCTCCGGCGAGAACGTCATCGTCACCGCGCTCGAGGACAAGAAGGCGCTGGAACTGCCTTGCGGGCGTAACACTACGGCGGTCGTCAGGAAGAAGGAGTGCGATCGGTCGTTCTGCAGCGATCGCGGTGAGTGCGTAGTCGCAAACAAGGATCTCCCGACGCGGCGCTTCACTTGCCAATGTGACAATCCCTACCGAGGCCGGTTCTGCGAGGACAAGTACCACGGAAGGTGGTACCTCACGGGTGCCATCTGGCTGATTGTCATTGGCGAATCTTCTATCCTCGTCTTCGCGCTTGTCCGTCACAGGTAATCAGTCACCCGAGCTCTAGCTTATCCTCAAGTGCTTCATTTTCAGTCGGCAGAGTCAGTTCCGCTCATCTGTTGAGCATATGCGCTTCGTGGACGTCATAAACGAGCAAGGACCGACGCAATGAATCGCCAAAAGTTTATTTGTGCCTCAACAGTCCGTTTGTTAATAAAGCTTTTTGGAAATTCACAATTATGATAAATGGAAAACATACTTCGTCTTGATGCGAGACTAGTTGTACTTCTTTTCCACGTGGATAAGCTCGCGGCGCGAGAATTTAATTTCCCGTAAGGTCATATCGGACTCATTTGTGCTGTACTCCCGTTTGGGGTACGATAGCACCAGGATATGGTTAGTGGTGCTGTAGCCCAGTCCACTAATAAATGCGAACAGCGCCTAAAACGTATATGTAACCAAGTCAGGATGAAAGGGGCATGTGGTACCTTCAGCTTGGTGCTGTCCGGGACTGTGATGCTGTGCCTTTCACCGTTGGGCATTCGAAGGACAATCGCCAGATCAACGGTATCCGGGCTGGCTTCGCCGATGTAGCTCTTCCAGCTCTCACTATCATCGGCCGTCAGCTTGTGACCGTTCTTGATCAGATCTGTGATCTCTTCCACGGCCTTCTCCACTGAAATCAGTCCTTCTTCAAGTCTACCAACATTCAGGACCACGGACTCACCGGTTTGCTTCTGCTTCTTGGCCCTCCTGGAAGGTCCGGGCTTGTTGGGATCGTCTTCAATACAATGGTCCAGCGACTCAATCTTTCGCTTGCGATTCTCATAGGCAGCTCTGCCATCGGTCCAGCCAGAAGAAGACGCCACAGTCGTTTCCTTGGCGTTGTTCCCGTTGGCCGCGCTTGCTCCGTTGGAGGCTGCCGCCGGGGCCTGCGTGTACCCGAACTGGACGCGGTCGTGCGTAATGAAGTCGGGGAATCTATCGAGGAAGGTAGTGACTGAAATGGAGACGGGTGTGGATGGAAGAAGAAGTGGCAGACGAACGATCATCACACATGGAAATCGCGTCCGTGACCCGTAGTCGTTCCACCAGTTCGCCAGTACGAGGATCAATTATGAAAATGGCCGGGAAGGTGGTGATCTTGTAGTACGTCTTGATTCGGCTTCCCTCGGCTGACTCGCGAAACACCTGCCAGAACAAGAAATTTCCTTTTACGATCTCCTTGATCGCCGAGTTGGACCAGACGTCCCGGTTAAGGACTTGCGAGGCGAACTCCGCAGGATCCTGGATGTTCACGAGGAGCCACTTGCCGGCCTTATCCGCTTGGACACGGACCATCTCCCAGTCACCCTTGAACATGATGTCGTAAGGCGGCTGGAAGATATCGCGCAGCGATCGCTCCTTCTCGGCTCTTCGGTTTTCGATCTCTCCATGACGAGCGGCGTCTTCTCCGTCCTCATTCTCCCTGCCAAGAAGGCGGCGCTGCATGGCGCGGTACTGCTCTTCTAAAAGGAGTCGGGTTAACGTGGCTCGATTCCTGGCCAAGACTTGCCTGCTTCCGCGCGGAAGTCACTGCCGAAGTGGTGGAAGACGCCATCGGGCCCGGCAGCGTGAGCGTTACGGCTACGGTAGGTTTGCTCGAAAGACTGCTCCACGATCGGGCCTCTCACCGGGGCGATCGGCGCCCGAACGTCGTCCGGATCGGCGTTGTTACTGAAGGAACATGGGTCAAAGGTGTCAAGACGGAATAAGGATGGTAAGCAAGGATGAGAAGGTCCAAATTTTGAGATCAGATCATTTAAGGCGAAATCCTTTTCGGATTATCAGCAATACTTCGAACTTTGCAGCCAAACTGTGTCATCTGTTGCGATCCTCGTGAAATCTGTGGCTTGCCCACCCGGAAAGAAGTCTTTCTTACCGACTCGGCCTGTCCCCGGCCCTGCTGGTCGAAGCTCCTCCGTTGATGCAGTCACGAGTTCGGGTCTGCACTGTGCTGCGGCTCTGTTGCGCGAAGTAGAGATTCAGCGCGTTGGAGACGTCGTTGTCGCAGGCTTCCAGGTAGTGGCGCGCTTCGCTCTCCTCGGTACATCCTGCAAAGTCGAAAAGTTATTAGAAACGAAACAGAGCGTCTGAAGGTCCTTGAAACGGTGTTTCCTTCTGATTTTCCTCAAGATTGCCAGATTTAATGTAACAAAGAAAGAAACAAAAGAACACTGAACAATAAAGCGTTCCCAGCCCATCTAAACGATACAGAAGGCATCTTGCCGAGCCGATAAAGACAAAACAACCTCTGGCTTCTAGCCTCACTCACCTGTGATTCCCATGAACTGGATCACGTTTTCTTCGGCCACTGCATCATTGATCATGTCGAGCTGCCGGCTACAAACCAGCTGATTAGATTAGCCACTTCCGACTGTCACGTATCGCGAACTCCGAAAATCGATACGACTTTCACCGCTCGGGACGGAGAAGACGGCACTTGGCAACGGAAGACTTCTTCCGCGCACCCGATGGACTTCCACCCTTCAAGAAGCGTCTGCAAACCGTCTTCAACTCTGCCTGGCAAGGTCTCCCGTGGCTCGCGAAGGCGACAGCGCTCCTCTCCCGCGACTGTAACTCCCCGAAGGAGCGACCTGCGCCCTTGAGAGAGAGGAAGCGGCCGCAAAAGGGAACACATTGGATTCCGGCGCGTCGTGCGAAGACCTGGATCTTCGAATGGAACAACGCCCGCCCTGGGTGGCCGCGCGCCTTTCTGGACGTCAGCGCGGATGGCTTCGCATCGGCAGTCAGGTGAGACAGACAGACTGTCTAGAAGTCTAGACGCGTCTCGTTGCAGGCAGGCTCGTGGTGGCCGACAAGCACAAGGTGCTCGATGCCGAACAGCGCGCGAGGAGACTCAAGAAGCAGCTCGACAACTTGGACAAGGTAAGTTCTCGTTTGTGGTTGGATTATTCGTTGTGATGGTGGTTTTAAATGCAGACAAACTTGGGGATTAGTATGTGGATTTATAGCCCGTTTTTAGCGACTAAAAGGCCAAAATCTGATGTTCCGATAAATGATTTCTTGCTGTTATCGTAGTAATTCCAGTTTCTCGTAGCCAAAAATGGGAAGACTGGGTCGGACACTTCCATTTCGCTCCACGTGGACTATTATAATCCGAATCTGTTGCTTTTATCGTATTGGACAGAGTCAGAATTGAGAGAACTCTGTTCTGCTGATGTTCTGATAAACGATCTGCTGTTTTTAACGTTGTCCTTTCCAGTTTTCGTAGCCAACAAGTAGCCAGTAGCCTTTGAAGTTCCCCTAAAACGATAGATCAGCAAAGAAATTGGGAATACTGGGCCGGACACTCCCATTTCGCTCCACCTGGATCCATCTATCCTGAATCTTTCGCTTTTATCGCCAAAACTGACAAAACTCCAAAAGAAGTTCACCTTCTGCATTTTACTGCTTATGTTCCCGAAGATCACCGGTATTGTATGTGGATTTATAGCCCGTTTTTAGTGATTAAAATACGAAAAGCTGATTTTGCGATAAACAACCTCCTGCTTCTAAGTTCCTCGTAGCCAAAAGTAGCTAAAAATGGGAAGACTGGGTCGGACACTTCCATTTCGCTCCTCCTGGACTCTTCTATCACGAATCTTCTATCGTATTGGAAAGAGTCAGAATTGACAGAACTCCAGAAAGGCAAGATTCAAAGGCATGACGGATCAGAGTGATCTTTTACCTTCTGCATATTAACATTTCATGTTCTCAAAGCCTACAACATCCCTTTTCAGGACAACTTCCAAGAAGACCCGCATGCGCATCTTCAATGGCACAAGAAGATCCCGAAGTTCGACGACGATGAGATCCCAGGGCTGAACCAGAAGAAGGCGAGGAAGCGGCCAGCGCCCAACGAGCCTGGCGAGTCGGCGGCGGGTGCCAAGCGCCGCAAGAAGATCCGCGGGGAGTACGCCAAGCAGCGCTTCCGAAAGAACTTCGCGCAGCTGATAGAGGAGGCCTCGGTAGGTTGGCCCCTAGAAGACGCCTCTAATGGTCATTTAGCTGCGAAGTAGCTCCCCCGAGACGGGCAAGGCCGTCTACGAGGCGGCAGAAGTGCCCCCGAGCCGGATACCGCCACGGCAGTTCTGCCCTCCTTGTGGAAACCTGGCAAAGTACAAGTGCATCCGCTGTGGGACTAGCTACTGCTCCATCAGATGCAGGGACGTCCACGTCGACACGAGGTGAGTCTATCGCTTGTTGATCTCCTGTGGGTACGGTAGCCTAAAACTAACCCCCTAAAACTATTATCCCATCAACTGCCTGCTTTCAGATGCCTGAAGTACACCGTCTAGCGCCGAAGGTCCCCAAACGCCGATCTCCTCCTCCCCTGTCGTCCATTTGGTTTCAATAAATCTCCGATGGGTCTGCGGATTCGCCAACTAGCCGCTCGGCCGTAAACATGTGTCGTCTCACGATCTTATCGCGCTCGCCTTCGCGCACCGACAGATCCTATCGGCCGCGGGTGACCCGGGTTCGTCGAATCCGATCCAGCTGTCAAAGTGTCAAGGGTGACGCGTGCGAATCCACCCACCGATCACGCGTCGATCCCGGTCTTCGAGAGCGCAGAGGTCTTCCTGTCGAGCGGCTTTTCTCCGTATCAAGCTGTCAACGCGCCAAAGATTGGCTTTTTCGATATTTCAGTGCTTTAACATTGAGTTGAGTCGACGTTTCTGCTTATTTTTGGTTCCGCTTCAGTGGACTTAAGATGGAAGGGCCCAGAATCTTGTTCAGATTGACCGAGAGATCTAGACGTCATTGAGCCTGAGATGACCCCTGAGATGACCCTAAGGCGCCAGACCTTCTGATCGAAGATCACGGACTGAGATTTGTCGAAGGTTCGTCTCGGCATTTCTAGACCAAGACGTCTCAGACAGACAGTCTACCCAGAACAGTCTGTCGATCCATTGCAAAGATTGTCTGAGCGGTCCATTGCAAAGAGCAGATCTGTTCTGAGCGGTCGTATATCACTCTCCGCGGCCGCTATCATTCCCGATCGCTAATGTCCGCTGCCCCTTCTCTTCCGTCCAAGACCCTAAATTCCCATTAGGAATCACTCAGCCTACGGAATGTTGCAAAAACAACAGAACTATACTGAAGTTGCTTTGGCTCGCTTGCACGATTGCGACGTTCTTGTCCACTCGCCAACTGCTTAAACGACCTCGCCTAGGGCTTGTTAACTACTTGAAAAAGTGACGAAACGAGTCGCTCCGATGTAGCAGAGCTCTCACAAATTGTTGAACAATAAGATTCGCTGTTCCGATCACTTATTAGTCGGAGCTGCCGGGCGGGAGCCTAGTGCTACAGCCTTCCTTATTAGGCGGATACCGTAATACTTTGCCTTCTCTTGTATCTGTGGGCCTTAGAAACCCTCTAATCTCTGGAGCACCCTACCCAAGGCGCGGCTCGGAGCCTCCGTCTTCTTCGGACTTTGTATCCTCCGAATCCTCGGAGAGGTGTTTCGGCGGAAGGCGCGTTAATTAAGGCCCGAACGTCAGAGTAGATTACTTCTCTCCCGTGTCTTTGACGCTTCGCCAAAAGTCGGCGCGGACCCGTTTGCGCGCCCACCGGAAACCGATTGATCTCCGGGCACTTGGCGACGCCGCGCGTCTTTGCAGAGGCTGCAAATTGCCTCTGCTGGCGACGTTCCCTCGCACATTCCCCGAGTTCCTTCTGGAAAGCCGTGACGAGGTGGTGACGAAGTAGCGACTATAGCTGGTTATAGAGGGAGGGGAGGGGGTTTCGATCTAATCGATTCGGGTCTTTTTGGTCTTCTTAATATGTTTCTGACCCTTATTTGGTAGGGAGATCAACCCTAGGGAGCAGGGTCCTCCTTTGGAGGTGGATGGTCCACCGATTTGCGAATTCTGCTCTTCCCCAATCGGATCCATTTATTGCGCGATGTTTTCGCCCCCCTAATCGGCCTCTACACACTCAACATTCGAATTTTGGCGACATTCCACAACTTCCCCCCTTCTATATCTGCTGCGTCCTCCCTCGCTAATCCCCATCCGCTATTCAGGCTCCCGCAAGCGAAAGTGCGTTTTGCATGTTCCGCTCGCGATTTGCACTCCGGCGAGTGACTAACGCCGCCAGGAACCCCGCATAATGGAATCGCGCGATGAGTGACTCAGGGCGCGGAGTTATTACTTTTTTTCCTCCGCACTCACACCTCATGCTCCGACGGAGACGCATACCGTAGTTACTGGGGCGAAATTGGTCGCCTATCTTTTCAGATCGTCGTCCAGTGTCGTCGAGTGGCCGGTTCCCCGAGCTGGATCATCCTGAGTGTCCTTAGCTGGAATGTCGTTTTCCCTCTAAGATTTGAGGGTTATTTGGAACTGAAATCGGCTGATTCTTCGATGATCGGTTTGCCCATCTAAATGTCTTCCTTTCTTAGTCAGACCCTCATCATGCGCCGGCCTTCTTCTTGAGGAGCCTCTCAGCATGCGCTTGATGACGTGTTGCTTCTGATGATTGATTTATGAATGGCGCTGTGGCAATATTCGTTCATAGATGAAGGAGGAACCGGCCTTTCCTACCATACTAAAGCATGACGCCTTAATTTAGAGGAGGAGGGATTCCTTCTTCTAGAACAGTCGCGTGAAGCGTGGAATGATTGGAAAATGGTGGCAAAATTTATGATATTTTTACGACGATGTAGCCCCGAAGATCACAGAAGGTTCTAAGAAGGCCTCGACAGATCTGAGAAGGAATGAAGCGCCTCCTGAATACGATATTCCCTTTAGTAACCTTCACCTTCGTTCCAACACCAAACGTCTTAGAATGATGTGGAGGAGATCATATGTTGGTTTTGATGTTTGGTGTAGATGTTCATTGGTTCAAAATGTCTTCAGGGTTTCCAGTTATGCCAGCTTCTTTGGTTGTGGTGGTAGGCTTTGGGCCTGTAGCCTTCCTTAGCAGGTAGATGTGGCGTTCGGGAAGGATCATTCAGATTGATAGGGCTAGGTTCCAACAGGAGCTAAAGGATTTAATAACTTCGAGCACTATTAGGAGAGTATCGCCGGTTCCTTTTTTCGCGTTATCCATCTGGACATGCCTTGGACTGTCCTGGACATCGAGATAAGTTTCTTTTACGCCCTCAGTTTCAATCCCCACGTTTGATAACCTATGACTATATCCTCTGATCCTCGTCTTCCATTTGCTTTTTCGCTGTAGTAGGCCTCGGCTTGTATCTTCTATCTGCTTGCCTTCTCCTGGACTAATCTGATCGCATTCTGGAGTGACTCATCCCACGCGGTTTTTATCTCCTTCGCGCTCCGTCGCCATTCACACCTCACCGCTCCGATGGAGACGAACGCGATACCGTAACCTCCCCGAAGCATCACCTCGTGACGTGGCGGAGAGCATACCTTAACTGCTCGTATTTTTAGCAGCTATTTTTAGAAGCTCTCGGGTGCTCGATCTCTGGGAAAACTGTTCGGAACGGTCGCCACGGTCCGGTTTCCAGGGGTCGAAGACTGCGCTCTTCGGTGTAATGGAGTTGTAAGAGCGCGACAAAAAGGAGCGGCCGCATCGCGCGGGGAAGCGTTTTCCGAGAGAGCGATCGACTTCTTTGGGAGGAGAAGTACGGTAAAACTCTTCGAAAAAGGCGAAAATTTGGTGCCAAAAAGGCTGGGACTTGGGTCCAAAAAATCAGGGCTCTTAAGAATTGGCAGCCCCTTTTTGCTATACCCTTTAAAAGGGCACTTCAAAGCCCGTATTCTAAGAAAAAAGAATCTCAAGACCTCTCCCCGTTGATTAGAATCGATATCACAATGTAAAAATAGAGGAGAAAGCGGTCCTCTCAACGGGGAGAGGTCTTGAGAATCTTTTTGTGCCAAAGAAGACGTTTCTTGTTTGAATAGGAGGTTTTAGTAGATAGATACTGTATCCAGGTTGACACAAAAGTCAGATCAAACGTCACGCATTCCTTGCGAAAACAAGCAGACCTAATAAGGTCAAAGTCCGGAGTTAAAAAATACGTTCTGCCCAAGAACCGGATCAGAGCCATAATTCGGAACAGTCCCTTTCCATCATAGGAAGATGGAGCACCCCATCAAGGAGGGACAATTGAAAAATATTAGGGTGTTAAGTATGCGTTACGGTTGGTGATTCCAAGAGATTACCGCTGTATTGCTATGAGTTGCTTTGCCATGCAGGGTTAGAGTGGAGAAGTTGAATATGGCCAGATAGGAGTCCAAAGTTGAGCCTCGACGCGCTATTTCCAATCCTTAGCAAAACAATGGTGCTGCAGGTGGTTTCCTCAAACAGGATAGGGTTCCAGTACCATGGAGTCTCCAGCACTCAGGCGGTCTCATGGGGTAGATTTGGACCTATAAAATGCTATGGTCCCCTTCACCTCTGGTCCCCTTAACCGAGCCAAGTTCTTTTAAATATTAACCGTTCTTAAGATAAAAGTCAAAAATTGAAGCTCCCAGTGCGGGTCTTCGATCGCCACTCGCTCCTTCTTGCGTCGTTAACCCGGACGGAGATTTACGATTGCTCATTCTGCTGGGATAGGTACTCGATCTTCTGAGCATTCTGACCGAAAAACTGCTCTCAAGGAGGTCTCCGATCCGGTTCCACGTCTCCTCTCCCTTCTGGAGATCTTCTGACCAGAGTGGCGATACTCATATTTCCCCCTTCATGTTTGATGCGATGTAGAAAACGTCAACACTGGTCTATGTAGTCTCCCCGATCCCTAATTAGTTTTATTTTGCTCGTCAGCTTCGCCGGCTGCACAAGGAAGTGTCGGGAGCCGTCAGGTCGCATAAGAGAACCAGCCGGCTGAGTGTTGCGCGATCTTCGCACTGTTTTCCAATTCGGAAAACTCCGCTGCGTCACCCTTCCGACGATACCATCTCAGCTTATCGGTTACCGTATACCGCGAATTAACCATCTTTTGGAATGACGTTCTGATGCTGGCGTCAGAGCTGAAGTCCTTAGACCTTCAGGTGTATGCGAAGAAGGGAGAGGACGGCTGTGACTAATAACTGAAAAGTTCAAGATGAAGTTCTAGAGCTCCTAGCTCTCTGAGGGGACCGTGTTCCAGGAAACTACTACAGCGTATAGTCACTCTATCTTGAGCTACCGGTCGTAAAAATTTAATCGCGATGGTAAATAACTATCACGTGCGGCCGGCAGGTGGCTGCACTTCCCCAACAGCCTTATGGACTCAGGCTTGAGAGAGCTTTTTATAGACGTGTTTCCTGACTTGTCCTAAGGCATTTAAGCTCCGTAATGTGATTTTGATGTTGTGGGAGGCCTGACCTGCCTTCTTGGAACGGAGGACATCAGTGGAATGCCCCCTGAATGGGAAAATTGAATCCACTTCTTTCGCTCCAAAGACGGTAGCCCGCTTCTATTGTCAGAGGGCATCTTTGATGCTCCTTTGATGGCAAAATTTGATTTATCTGTCGCGCTCTTTAGAACTCCAATGTTTTCACGGTTCTCCGGAAGAATCTGAGCCCCCCGACGAACAATCTGAGCCCCGGGGAACAATCTGAGCCCCGGAGAACAATCTGAGCCCCGGAGAACAATCTGAGCCCCCTCGGAAACTGCCGTCCCAAGAGCAACTTTCGCCGTCCAAGTAGTAACTTTGGTACTATCCTGCTTTGGTACTGAAGTACCGTCCGACAGAAGTACCGTCCCTGTTCGCGGACGTTAACTTAATCAGCAAAACTTCAGGGCTGGGAGAAAGCCTAAGCCAAAAGAAGTTCGAATCGCTGAAGGTTGAA
>KN172968.1:7707-30466 GCA_000757755.1 Steinernema glaseri
TTATTGCCTTCTTCCACGCGCAAGGACTCCCGTTCCTACGACTCCGACATTTAAATCCGCCGTCAAGCTGTATTATTAGCTTGTGTACATGAGGCATGTTTGTGTGACTCATTTCTAATTTGTCCGCTGTCTTCGTGTTACAGCTTCCAGTCATGGCTAGAAGCACATCTGCTATTCCTATAAAGGTTCCATGATTGTCGCCTTTTCCTTTCTGGCAGTTCGTTCTTCTTCCTTCGATCGTTGCCTGGAAAAAGGACTCAAATGAGATGCATAAGAAATGGGCCATAAACGGATCTTGTGAGTGGATAAGTACACAGACAGTTGGACCAAAGACGTAAAGGTCCCCCTTCCCTCCCTTGCTTCAAACCACCTTTAAAAAGTTCCCAGACAACACTTCCCCGTCTTTCAAGTGCAACTGCACGAAAGAATCGATTGATTCGCAAGCACAAACTTCCCCATAAAAATTGCAATTTTCTGTAACCCAAAGAACCGGTTCAGAATGCAAGAAAACGCCACGACGACCGATAAGAACCCGCGTCGCTTAATTCGACGGCACGGATTAATCGAGACGCCATCGCGGAGATACTCCTCACCTAGATTCTGCCGTCCCAGTTCCGTGGAAACGCCGAAAAAGTCGCGAATATTCAACGCTCGGGTCACCGACGTCGGCGCCTCATTAACATAACACCCGCCGCTGCCCGTATAGTAGACAGACAGACGGACAGACGCGTGGCGCAGACAGACAGACGAGCGCTGCAAAGGCGTCTCCTGACCGCCGCGGCCCGGAGTCAGCTGATTCGCCTTCGTCGACCGTAGACGGTCGGCTTCTCGTCTTTCCTTCTGGTTTGTCCTCGTTGTGTTCAGCTGTCAGGAAGGTCTCCCAGCCTACTATTACCATTTATCATTTATTTCTCTAATTCAGTCCTTGCTGGATGTAGAGGTTTGCCAGTCTGGGAGGAATTAATCAAACTTTGATTTTCATTGTGCTTAAGGCTGAAAATCCTTTGACGTTTACTTTTAGAAGCGTAACAGCTGTATTGTCCGTTTCTTCCTTTGATTCATTCTTCTTTGCTTTACTTATATCTGCGGGAAATCTCTTTATTCACGCTTTATCAAAATTAGTCATTACACTCGCTCTGTCTTCTGATATTTACGCAAGTCCACTGATAACTGATGTGCCCTTCAAAGCAAATATTTGCGTTTCGATGAAATTCGCGCTATTTTTGTGTCTAAGGTCGTAGTTACCAAATGTGAAAGGTCCTGTGGTTTTCTTGTATTGCATTCCTTCTCTTCTTTCTCTTTGATTCAGCTGAAATTCCAGGGAAAAACAGCCTAGAAGAAGGAAGCATAAATAAGCAGATAATCGGATAATGCCACTTTATCCTACCGTTCCCGACTGATAACTTCCTTCAGCTTGTAAACAAATATTTGCATTCCATTCGAGTTTTTCGTTGTTTTCGTGCGCGTCAAGTGGTCGTGATTGTGTTTAACGGCTCCTTCAGATTTCAGAAGGCGTCCATTGACCGACGTGAGTCGGCCCACGGCGTCCATTCTCAGCAGCAGCCATGATCTCCATTCTGATGTCCAGGGTGATTATCCTCACCGCGGGTACGCTTTATCCAGCCTATCGTTCGTACAAAGCCGTGCGGACGAAAGACGTGCGCGAGTACGTGAAGTGGATGATGTACTGGATCGTCTTCGCGCTCTTCTGCTTCGCCGAAGCGCTTGCCGACGTCTTCGTCGCCTTCTGGTTCCCGTTCTACTACGAGCTCAAGATTATGTTCGTCATCTGGCTACTCAGTCCGTGGACCAAGGGCGCGTCGATCCTCTATCGAAAAGTTAGTTTTGCGGCGGCCCTCAGCCACAATTCCATGCATCGTTTAGTGGGTGCATCCGACCCTTTCCAAGCACGAACGCGAGATCGACGCGATGCTGGAGCATGCGAAGAACGAGAGCTACAACCAAGTGGTGAACCTCGGCAGCAAAGGACTCCTGTGCGCGCGAGACATCGTGGCGACGGCTGCGCTCCGCGGACAGATGCAGCTCGTCCAGCAGATCCAGCGCTCCTACAGTATGAACGACGTGAGTCGCAAGAGCGCCGACAACATGCCGCTGACCAGATCGTCGCTGGGAGCGGAGATTCACGAGGAGTCTGGAGAAGAAAACGAGGAACAAGTGAGGACGTGGGCCGGGTCGTACGACGATTCAGGAAGGAAGGAGGAGCACCCTGTAAGTTCTACATCGCAAATCGTCCGCCTATGATGAAGCTAATTTCCTTCAGATCAACGAACAACTCTCCGAACCGGAGGAGATCGAGCCGGATTCCAGTGCCGACCCCGCTAACCCGCCAGTCGCTCCGAGGCGACGGTCGAATCGCTCCGCTCCACGGGATTCTCCTGTAGTGTCGGAAACCGGTCCCGAATCCATATACGCGACGATGCCCCGACGCAGTGCGCGAACACGCTACTGAACAACCCTTCTGCCGACATTCGCCGTCTGGTGGCGAAGACTGTCAGTTGCAATCGTTGTTCCCATTTGTTAGTTCGTTTCCGTCTCCTCCTCACAGTATTGTTCCCTCTTTGCTCGTTGCGGCTTTTCAACCATGATTCGCTCACTCGTCTGTATTTATTTTCGTCGGGCAGCCAACTGATGTGTCTCCGTCCCCTTCAGCTCCTTGCACCCTGTCGCATAATATGGATCGGATAAACTGCCCCCTCGGGCACATAATCACACGAGGTTCTCGAAACGACGGGGTTGGCGCGTTTCGGTCTCCGTTCGAATGTCATCGGCGTCGATCGATTAAGCCCGCACTTTCCTGCGCGAGAAGAGCTAGCAATGCCATGACGAGGTGACAAATCCGTCGGTCACGCGTCCGATTCCGTCCGCTACAGTCCGTTATGTACGACGGTGGCCAGCCCTTCGTCCCTCCGCCGCCGCAGTTCCAGCAGCAGCCGCCGTTTCCCCCTCAGTTCAACTTCGTTCCGCAGCAGTTGCCGCAGCAGCCTCCGATGTACCCGCAGTATCAACCGACGCCGCGGAACGGCGACGTCATCGGCCAAGGCTCCTTTGGATATATCAGGTGAGCACGACCCGAGCGTCACTGCTTGAAGCAGCAAAGATACGAGTCTTACTTCTATTCTAACACCTCTGTTTAGGAGATATACCGACGTCCGACTGCCGCACTCCCAGTTTGCGCTGAAGACGATCCACAACGTCTTCGCCACGCTGAACTCCTGCCGACGCGTCTACCGGGAGGTCAAGATGCTCGGAGAATTGAAGCACGAGAACGTAGGACATGGGCCGAGGCGACATTTACTAGTTTCTCGTTTCAGCTTCTGGCAATACACGACTTCCTTCGGCCGCAAGACAAGAAGTTCGATAAAATGTAAGTGTTTTATCCTAGTTCAAGATCCGGGAAGCAAGTTCTCCTAGCCTCCTTGAATAATTCGCATGGCTGAATAACTTACCCACTCTCCTTTCCAGAGACATCATCACCGAACTCATGGAAACCGATCTCAACCGCATCCTCCTCGGACCTCCTCAGAATCTCGAACCTTCTCACTTCCGCGTCTTCATGTACCAGATCCTGCGCGGCCTCAAGTATCTTCATTCGGCCGGCATCATGCACCGTGACATGAAGCCTCACAACGTGCTTGTCAACAGCAACTGCCTGGTCAAGATCTGCGACTTCGGCTTCGCACGCGCCATCAACAACGAACCGAAGAGCCACGAGGTGGTGACGCAGTTCTACCGCGCTCCGGAGATCCTGATGGGCGCGCGGCAGTACTCCGAGGCCATCGACCTGTGGGCAACGGGCTGCATCTTCGCGGAGATGATGACCCGGCGTGTCCTCTTCGAGGCGGAATCCGTCGTCAACCAGATCGAGCGCATCGTCGAACTACTAGGCAAGCCCAACGAAGCCACCATGGCGAAAATGAACCCAGCTATGCGGTCCCACGTCAAGATGCTCGAACGCTCTCGGGGGCCGCGAGGTCTTCCCCTGAACTTCGAGTTCTTCCAGGCTATGTGTCGCCAGAGTCACCTGGACCCCATGGAGGCCCAGGCGGCCGGCGGAGCCTTCGAGCTTCTCCTGGCCCTCCTAGATGTGGACTGCGTGAAGCGTGCGACCGCCGAGCAAGCGCTCTCCTACGGCTACTTGGCCGAGGGCCGAGAGCGTTTCCACAGGGAGATCCACTCGGAGCTCTGTCCCTGTCTCCAGAATCCTTATAACGTAGAGCCTACGGTGAACCGGACGGAGATCGCCTGGGCTAGCTGCTCTGGGAAGAACATCGACCGGATGGTCACCATGGAGGTCCACGAAGATCTTTTCCAGTACATACGGAGATATCCCCTCCCACCGGGAACCAGCCAACCTCTCTTCGCCGACAACGCCGAGTCTTACCACATAGGCGACTTCTCCAAGTGCGTGGTCTAGGCTTGCCTTCTTGACCGGTCGGAGCCCTTCAACATTCGAAATACGGGAACCTTTTCGCAAAATCTCTGCTGCCCACGTCATATCTCGTGTACAAAATAAACATTGGAACTACACGTGTATCGCCGCGCTCCACACATTGTAGGATTCTCCTTGGTTGTTTCTCAAACACATCCCTCTTCGACGCCCTTTGTCACTGTGGGAACACTCAGATTCCCAGAAGATCCTGTATAAAATAACAAATTGAACACCACACGGGTATATATGTAAACGCGCATAACAACATAGGAGGACAAAGTGGAAAGTGGATTACGGCCGTTGGGGTCCCTGCGATTGCATGTACTGGTAATACCTGGAAAACAAGCTTTAAGAAGATGTCCTGCGGTGGAAGAAGGACTTACGCTTGCCACTCCGGAGACATCGCCGTCTGTGGGTTCTGCTGCATGGCCTGCTGGTAGTAGTACTGCCAATACTGCTGCTGCTGGTTCTGGGCGTTGTTCATGCCTCCGCGAGGCTGCTGGTGCGATCCGAAGGCACCGAACTGGGAGGGGTTGAAGGCGCCGGCCACTGGGTTAGGCACGTTCGCCTGACCTTCAGTCTTTCCCCAGGAACACCGGATGGTCTGCCCACAGAGTTCGGATCCATTGCGCTCACAGATGGCGCTGGCCGCGTGCTCCTTGCTGTCGAACTTCACGAAGGAGTATCCCTGGGACTTGAAGTGTCGGATGTCGACGATGTTTCCGAACTCCTTGAATGCGTTGCGAATGTCGTCTTCTGAAGTGGGACAAAGGTTAGTGGGGTTTAGAGAAGTAGAAGACAAAGACAAGTCCGTAAGTAGAAGCTACTTGCCTGTGGTCGAGCCACTGACGTTTCCGACGTAGACGGAGGTGTTATCCGGTCCTGTAGAGTTGTACACGTCGTTGTAGTAGAGCTCCTTGCGTGGCGTGCTTTCCGAAGCTCCCGAGGCGGGCTTGCGCGTTGCCCAGTTGGTGCGGATCGTGCGTCTTCCGAGCCATTGTCCGTTCATCTGCTCAATGGCGCGCTCGGCTTCTTCCCGCTTCGGGTACGATACGAATCCGTAGCCCTTCGACTTCTGCGTCTGTACGTCTCGGATTACCTTGGCATCACTAAAAGAAGACGAGGAATGAACTGAATGGAGAGGAGCTAACTAACGAGACGTCACCGAAAGGAGCAAAAGCCTCCTTCAAAGCCTTGTTGTCAACTTCGGGTGATAAGTCACCAACGAAGACGTGGAAATGCTCTGTTTCAACGAGTTAGACCAGTTTAACAGCTCAAAGACTTACTGCTCGTGTCAGCCTTTGCCTGAGATCCAGGTTGTGTGGCCCAGTTCACCTTCATCTCCTTGTCCATGAGCTGGCGCTTGTTCATCGCCTGCAGTGCCTGAGTAGCCATGCCATGATCGGCAAACTCGACAAACGCGTACGGATCGCTGGTGCCCTGCAATGAACTGCGATAAACCAGGGAAAAAGACAACATTCGCTGGTTATGTGACTGCTCTAATAAACAGAATCCCTAGCCTATGATAAGTGAAAATAAATATGTGAAATTATACTTTGTGTAGACCGAAGCGCACCGCCGATAACATTCAGCCTGGTTGAATAGAACATCGCGGGAGCTTCCTTGAGAGTTCCATAACTCTATTCACAGAGTTCAGCGCTACAAACGAACAAACAATGTAAATGAGGCCACCAGAGAGTCAAAGAACAAACAAAGTAAAATGAAAAGGACTACCTCTTCAGGGTGAGGAAGACAACAAGTAAGAGGAATGCGTGCGCCTTTTTTCCCCTAAACTTACGTCGTAAATGACTTTCGTCTTCGTGACGGTGCCGATCTGGCTAAACAGGGTCGCAATGAAGTCTTCGGTAACTCGAGTATCAAGGTTTCCTACGTAACTGAAATGAAACTTTGACCATCAGAGATAGATGAGCTGTGACTTGCAGAGTCCGTGGGTGTGTATCCTCTCCGCCAATGTCAAATCCGGCGCTTTGGGCAGCTTGGAAATGATAACGAGGATTGTAGGCGCCTCCCGTGGTGTCTTCCGGATACTGTCCGGCTGGGTTCGCAGCCGCCACGTTCGGGTAAGCAGCGCTCATCCCGGCGGCAGCCTGCATACCATATCCGTAAGCGCCATATCCGTAATTATTGTATGCCATTCTTGAACGGAGAACAACGTTACCTGCAAAAAACCAATCAATAAGTAGGACAAAAAGTGAACGCGGCCGCAATCCGACAGTACGTGCTAAATCGTTACAGGAACACGATTGATAAGATATGTCCGCGACAATAAATGCACTTGTCAATCTGTGGTAACTCACTCCGCGCCCAAAAATGATCAAGGCCATCCTAGTCTTCAACAACAGTGGGATCCCGAGATTTTTGAAGTTTTACAAGCACTACGTAAGTTACCGGCTTTGCTGCCTTAAAATGCTCTAGCTCTAGTCCGAAGCTGAGCAGCAACACATCCTCAAAACTACCTACGACCTCGTCTCTCTCAGAAGGACAGATGAGCCCTACTTCCTTGACGCCAGTCCGTTGATGGGACCCGATTCCCAACTGGTTTACAGGCACTATGTGACCCTCTACTTCGTCTTCTGCGTCGACTCCGCGGAGAACGAGCTCGTGGTTCTGGATATGATCAAGCTTTTCGTCGAAACGCTCGACAAGCAATTCGAATGCGTCCGCGAGTTGGATCTCATCTTCCACTGTGACAAGGTAACGAAAATCGAATATCGCCTTTAAGATCCGATTAATTAGGTGAATGAAATTTTGAACGAATTCGTCCAAGGCGGCCTGATAGCGGAGGTCGACGGAAGGAACATTCTGCACCATGTGCGCGAGCAAGAGAAAATAAAACAGCAAGAGGTAAGAAAACGAGCGAATAACCCACCATGAGGACACCACTTGCAGAACTCAACCTCAGCAAAGGCCATACGGACTCTCGGGACGATCAACTTCAACATCTCCCGCCCCTTCAAACAGCTCGGACTTCCCGATTTCACACAATTCGCCAACGATATGGATAAACTATAAAGTCATTAAATACCCCTAACAAGTGTTAAAATCGATAATAACCGCGGTGGGCACTTGGCGGCCTACCCCTAATGGGGCTAATCCACCGCGCAGAGTCCTTCTTCATTAGAAACGCGCTTAAAATATGTGGGAACAGGGACGTCCTCCACTACTTCTTGCTAACAAACGAAGATTTCCCGCACGCAACTGGAACGCACAGAAGGTCGTTCACCTCAAAAAATATCGGCGCCTTCAGCGACCGTAGCCCGACGGAGGAGCGAACAAGCGGAGCGCCGCGGGACCGAAAGGGTTCGAGAGAATATTGACAAACCGCGACGTCGCCGGACTCCATGTTTACCATCAGCGTGGACGAATTTCAGCGCCTCGTACTCTTCTAGCACGTCCATAATATTCAGAGTACGATGATCAAAGCGATCCTAGTCTTCAACAATCACGGAAAGCCACGGCTCCTGAAGTTCTATCAGCGTTACGTAAGAACACCGCCCGATTCTCCCAAACGACTCACAGTTACAGCCCGAAGAAGAACAACAACACATCGTCCGCGAAACGTTCCAACTGGTTTCCAAGCGCGACGACAACGTGTGCAACTTCCTCGAAGGAGGCTCGCTCATAGGCGGATCCGACTACAAGCTGATCTATCGGCACTACGCCACACTCTACTTCGTCTTCTGCGTGGACTCGTCCGAGAGCGAGTTGGGCATCCTAGATCTGATCCAAGTGTTCGTGGAGACGCTCGACCGCTGCTTCGAGAACGTGTGCGAGCTGGACCTCATCTTCCATGTTGACAAGGTTAGTCCAGAGCGTGGATAGCGAAGTAGAATCGAACGCACTCCAGGTCCACCACATCCTGAGCGAACTGGTCATGGGTGGAATGGTCCTCGAGACGAACATGAACGAGATCTTGACCCGCATTCAAGAACAAGAGAAGCTGGAGAAGCAAGAGGTAGAGGATTACCGCCCGGCGCGATAAAATCGATACTTCTGATTCAGGTTGGCATCGCTGCCGCTCCCGCCAGGGCCGTTTCCGCCGTAAAGAACATCAACATTCCCCAGCAGTTCAAGGATCTCAAATTACCCGACCTGCCGTCCCTCTCGAACTTCAAGAAGCCATTTTAACTTATTCACTATAAATAAAAATCGCGCAAATGAACATCACTTAATAGTATGCGTTACTACCCACGGGAAAGGCGATGCAACATGCGGATAGGAATATCCAGTAAACCAGTTTTTCCATTTGGAAGCATTCGGATTAGCAAATTACCCCTCTCTACTTCTTCTGACACTAGAAAAACTACCGTACACCAGAATGATCATTGCGACCGCTCACAGTCACCTGAAAGGATAAATGCTGTTCTGTCTTCATGCACTTTTATCTCCTGTCTCGAAACGCTTCTAGACGTCTCGACAGTCTGCACTACAGGGAGCAGCCCTCCCTCACTTTCCGCGATTCCCACCTTTCAGAATTGTCGTGGCGAGAGCCCGGTTTGAAAATAACCGGGATGCTCGGACGGAGTTTCGAATTGTCTCCAATGTAAAGCAAATCTCGGGGGTGCTTCTCTGTTTTTTTTTTCTTTTCTTCTTTCTTTCTCATTTCTGTCGATCCAAGCGTGAATCTTGATATTCGCGTCAGAAGAAGAGCCTTATCCGTTCGCGCCTCTCCCATCTACATCACCCACGTTTTCCCGCGCGACTATACGGACTTCATTTAAGATGGATTCTGATCTCTACGACGAGTTTGGCAACTACATCGGCCCCGAACTCGATTCGGACGATGACGACGACGACGATCTTCCCCTCCCCGGAGGAGCGCGGGACGACGAGGAGAAGGAGGACCAGGAAGAGGTGGGTTCGTAGTTCTGTTCTTCTCTATTAGTGTTTTTGTAGGAAGATGAAGATGAGACAATGGAGGAGGATGAAACCATTCCTCAGAACCAGGTCGTCCTCCACGAAGACAAGAAGTACTACCCCGCAGCGGTAGAAGTTTATGGCGAAGACGTCGAAACAATCGTCCAGGAAGAAGATGCTCAACCTTTGACAGAGCCCATCGTCAAGCCGACCACGCAGCGGAAGTTCCGCGCCCAGGAATTCGCGCTCCCGAACACCACCTACAAGAAGGAGTTCTTGGCGGACCTGATGGACTGTCCCCATCTCATGAGGAATTTCGTCATCGCAGGAAATCTCCACCACGGAAAGGTACTCTTTATATACTCCTGGCTTTAACCTGACCGGTTTCCTTCTTCAGACGACCTTCGTGGATTGCCTAATTGAGCAGACCCACCCCGACTTCGTGCGAGGAGAGGACTCGGACACCCGCTTCACAGATCTTCTGTTCATCGAGCAGCAGCGAGGATGCTCTATCAAGTCGACGCCGATGACTATGGTGATGCAGACGTCGCGACACAAGTCGTATCTTCTCAATGTTCTGGACACCCCCGGCCATGTGAACTTCTCCGACGAAGTGACTGCGGGCTACCGCCTCGCCGATGGAGTCGTCATCATGATCGACGCACACGAAGGCGTCATGATGAACACGGAAAGACTCATCAAGCACGCCGTACAGGAAGGCCTTCCGGTCGTTATCTGCATCAACAAGATCGACCGCCTCATCTTGGAGTTGAAGCTACCCCCCGCCGACGCCTACTACAAGTTGCGCTTCACTCTGGACCAAGTGAACCAGCTCCTGCAGACCTACATGGGCGAGAAGAAGGAGCAGGTCAACAGCCACGCCGAGCTGGATGACGACGAAGCCCCTCTGCTTTCGCCCCTTCTTAGCAATGTCGTCTTTGCCAGTTCCCGCTACAACATCTGCTTCTCGCTCGAGAGCTTCGCCAACATCTACTGCGAGCGATTCTCTGGCCTGAATTCTCGCGAGTTCGCCCGTCGCCTCTGGGGAGATATGTACTTCGACAAGGACACTCGCAAGTTCACCAAGAAGGCCCCATACACTGGAGCGAAGCGCACATTCGTGCAGTTCATTCTTGAGCCGCTTTACAAGATCTTCTCTCAAGTAAGTCGGCAGAAGCTGTTGAAGTAGTATCATCTTTCTTTTCAGGTCGTTGGCGACGTTGACACCTGCTTGCCTCGCATTATGTCCGAGCTGAACATCAAGCTCAACAAGGAGGAGCAGAAGATGAATGTGCGTCCTCTTATCGCCCTTATTTGTAAGCGCTTCTTCGGAGACTTCACAGGTTGGTTTCTGGCTCTCAGTTCTCGGGTATCATAGTTGGCTTTCAGCATTTGTTGACTTGGTTGTCAACAACTTCAAATCTCCTGAAGGAAACGCGAAGAGCAAAGTCATCCTTAACTACACAGGTCCCCTGACGAGTGAGATCGCTCGGTCCATGATGAAGTGCGATCCCGATGGTCCTCTGGTCGTCCACACCACCAAGAATTTTGCCACCGCTGATGCAACCCAGTTCCACGTCTTCGGAAGAGTCATCAGTGGAACCTTGCAAGCGGGTCAAGAGGTCCGGATTCTCGGAGAGAACTACTCCATCCAAGACGAGGAGGACAGTCGGGTTCTGCCCGTGGGAAGACTCTGGGTGTCCGAGGCCCGATACACGATCGAGGTTTCTCGAGTGCCTGCTGGAAACTGGGTCCTTATCGAGGGCATCGACCAGTCAATCGTAAAGACGGCGACGATCGTCCAAACCGACGTCGACGAAGATGTAAGATTGTCAAAGTTCTAACGGATAATCTCCTCGGCTTTCAGTTGTACATCTTCCGTCCTCTCAAGTTCAACACCAAGTCGATCGTGAAGATGGCTATTGAGCCCATCAATCCCTCGGAGCTCCCCAAGATGCTCGATTCGCTCCGAAAGGTTAACAAGTCGTATCCGTTGCTCACCACGCGAGTGGAGGAGTCCGGAGAACACATCATGTTGGGCACGGGAGAACTGTACCTGGACTGTGTCATGCACGACATGCGCAAGGTGTTCTCCGAAATCGACATCAAGGTTGCCGATCCCGTCGTCTCCTTCTGTGAAACCGTCCTCGAAACCTCTTCGCTGAAGTGCTTCTCCGAGACGCCCAACAAGAAGAACAAGCTGACCATGATCTGCGAACCTTTGGAGCAGGGCTTGGCCGAGGACATTGAGAATGAACAAGTGCAGCTTTCGTGGACGAAGTAAGGTGTAATTCTCCAAGGACGATTTCTAAGGCCCATGTTTTAGGGATAAGATGAAGAAGTTCTTCGGGAAGTACGACTGGGATCTGCTGTCCGTTCGCAATGTGTGGGCTTTCGGGCCCGACTCCACTGGGCCGAATATCTTCATCGATGAAACGCTCCATGGCCAGGGAACGGAGGAGAAGAAGCGTCTTCAGAGTGTTCGCGAATCGATTGTCCAAGGATTCCAGTGGGCGGCGAGAGAAGGTCCTCTCTGTGAAGAACGTAGGTTATTATCCAGTGGTCTCTTCTTATTTTCGGTCTTTAGCAATTCGGAATGTGAAGCTGAAGATGATTGACGCCAACATCTCCACGGAACCTTTGTATCGCGGTGGTGGTCAGATCATCCCCACTGCGAGAAGATGCGCCTACTCCGCCTTCTTGGTACGTTCGTCATACTGTAGCTAACTCTAATTTTCCCTCCTTGCAGATGGCGACACCACGACTCATGGAACCCTACTACTACGTTGAAATCACATGTCCAGCTGACTGTGTCAGTGCTGTATATACGGTATTAGCGAAGAGGAGAGGTCACGTCCACACCGATGCCCCCATCAGCGGCTCTCCGCTCTACGTGATAAACGCGTACATTCCCGTAATTGATTCCTTCGGATTCGAAACCGATCTGCGAACGCACACTCAAGGTCAAGCCTTCTGCATGAGCGTCTTCCACCACTGGCAGGTAGGGATACTAATGACGTCCCCCAGATCACTGCAATTACCAATTTCAGATTGTTCCCGGAGACCCTCTGGACAAGTCCATCGTTATTCGCCCACTGGAAGTGCAGCCTGTGCCCCACTTGGCTCGTGAGTTCATGCTAAAGACCCGTCGACGCAAGGGTCTCGCCGAGGACGTGTCCGTCGAGAAGTTCTTCGACGACCCCATGCTGCTAGAGCTCGCAAAGAACGAGAATCTTGAATTTTGATATGTGATTGTTATGTTCCTTGTTGAAGACGTTAATTAAAACGAATTGTGGTCGCCCCGTGAATCTCCTCCTCCTGTTGCGTATGTCAGTAGCTCATACCTGAATCGTCCTGAAGGGCTTGTCGAAGTCAACTACTTTAGATGTCCGCGCATGGTGACTCAGACCGTCTGGAAGGAACAACTGGGAATGAACCTGGTGGCTTGTTCATCCGCAAACGCGAGAAGACGCCCGAGGGTGTGATGGGTCCGCCTAAGAGTACGAAGTCTCTCTTCGGACTGGATCGTCTCGCGAAGGAGAAGCGCAAGCGGAGAGCCGACGACGAAACGCCGGGAGGACTGACCGAATCTTCTCGCAAACGAATTCAAGAGTAGGCATACGGTAGAGGCGAAGGGTCATGATAGCCATTTCAGAGTGAGGGACCGACAGAAAGAGCGACAGAAGGACCGAAGAGGAATCGAGGCCGATTCCAGGAAACGCCGTGAAGACAGAGACAGAGACCACGACAGACGAGACAGAGACAGAGATCGATCGGACCGCTACGGATCCTCAAGAAGGTCGGATCGATCGGACCGTTTCCGCAATGAGCCGGAGACCCCGAAGCTGAAGGTCCCGGATTCACCTTCCCGATCAGCTTGGGACGACGAAGACGGTCGTGGTGTAAAGAAGTCATCATGGGACTACCCGACTCCCCGTGATGGTGGCCGCGGAAGGCGGCCGGACGAGAGCTCCAGAAGCATCTCCAGCGTCTGGCGGAGCGAACGGGACAGGATCAAGAACGAGAAGAACAAGAAGAACCGTTTCGAGCACAGCACCCGATCCATCCGAGACGCGGATTCGCGTCCCCAGTTCAAGTCCGAAGCCGAGGAGCTGGCCTGGGAACACGACCAGCAACAGCTCGACCGCGAATGGTAAGAAGAAGCTCGAGGAACTTTCCTGACGTTGTTTAGGTACGACAACGATGGAGGCTTTAACGACGACTACAACCCCTTCGCGCACATTTCCCAAGAGTACATCGAGCGCAAGGAGCGTCAATTGGAGGAGAAGCGACTGCAGCCTCGGTTGAGCGCCCGTCAGCAGCAGATCAAGAAGGATAACGAGCTGTGGGAGAACAATCGCCTCGGTCGGAGTGGAATCGTCGCCACTTCGGAGCCTTTGAGCGAGCAGTTCGACTCGGAAACCGACGAGAACAGGGTGAACCTTCTCGTGCACAACATGGTGCCACCCTTCCTGGACGGGCGGATCGCCTTCACCAAGCAGTCCCAACCCATCATTCCGGTAAGTAGGTATGAAGAGACCCCAAAACATCTCTCGTTTAGGTCAAAGACAGCACTTCGGACATGGCGGTGGTGGCCAGCAAGGGATGCAAGTCGGTCAGGACGTGGCGCGACGCCGAAGAACGGAAGAAGGCGCAGGACCGTCATTGGGATCTGGCCGGTTCGAATTTGGGCAACTTAATGGGCATCAAAGAGAAGAAGGAGGATGACGACCAAGGCGATGGGTCCAATTACAAGGACTCCCAGAAGTTCGCCTCTCACTTGAAGGACACCGAAGCCGTGTCTTCGTTCGCTCTGGAGAAGACCATCAAGGAGCAGCGGGAGTTCCTTCCGGTCTTCGCCGTTCGGCAGAAGATGCTCAGCGTGATCCGCGACAACAGCGTGGTCATCATCGTGGGAGAGACAGGATCCGGAAAGACCACCCAGCTGGCGCAGTACCTCCTTGAGGACGGCTATGGAGAGAACGGGATGATCGGATGTACCCAGCCTCGGCGAGTGGCGGCGATGAGTGTGGCCAAGCGTGTGGCTGACGAAATGGGCGTTACGCTCGGTCAAGAATGTGGTTACGCTATTCGGTTCGAGGATGTTACCAGTGAGAACACCAAGATTAAGGTAGGATGCTGTAGCTTGTTTATGTGAGTCGGGCTGTAGGGGACCTTTATAAGATCTTCTAAGACTTATCCTTCCGTTCACTCAATGGCACTTCTGATGGGACGATGTTTCAGTACATGACGGACGGTATCCTGCTTCGAGAGTGCTTGGGCGACAGCGACCTGGAGCAGTACTCCGCGGTCATCATGGACGAAGCCCACGAACGTTCCCTGAACACGGACGTCCTCTTCGGGCTCCTTCGCGACGTCATCGGTCGCCGGGCGGACTTGAAGCTCATCGTCACTTCGGCTACCATGGACGCCGACAAGTTCGCCACCTTCTTCGGCGGCAACACTCCCTGCTTCACCATCCCCGGAAGAACGTTCCCCGTGGAGTTGTACCACGCCAGAACTCCCGTCGAGGACTACGTGGAGGCCGCCGTCAAGCAGGCTGTCCAGATCCACATCGGTGGAATGGACGGAGACATCCTTATCTTCATGCCCGGTCAAGAAGACATTGAGGTACCGTAGTCCAGATAGGAAGGAAAGTAAGCTTTATTTTAAGGTGACTTGTGAACTCATCAAACAAAGACTGGAAGGCCTTGAAGAAGCGCCTCCCCTGGCAGTTCTGCCCATCTATTCCCAGCTGCCTACGGACTTGCAGGCGAAGATCTTCCAGAGGGCTCCTGGAGGAATGCGGAAGTGCGTCGTGGCTACAAACATCGCCGAGACTTCCCTCACACTCGACGGTATTCTGTTCGTCATCGATCCAGGATACTGTAAGCTGAAGGTCTTCAACCCGCGAATTGGTATGGACGCCCTTCAGGTAAAAAGACCCTTACTGGACTTGTTCTACTGGCCTACTTCTAGATCTTCCCCATCTCCCAGGCGTCCGCCAACCAGCGCTCTGGTCGTGCCGGTCGTACCGGCCCAGGACAGTGCTATCGCCTCTACAGCGAACGCCAGTACAAAGACGAGATGCTGGCGTGTACGGTGCCCGAGATCCAGCGCACGAATCTTGCGAACGTGGTCCTTCTGCTGAAGTCGCTCAAAGTCGACGACCTCCTGAAGTTCCACTTCATGGACCCCCCTCCTCAGGACAACATGCTGAACTCGATGTACCAGTTGTGGACCCTTGGCGCGCTGGACAACACCGGCCGCTTGACCGATCTTGGACGGAAGATGGTGGAGTTCCCTCTGGACCCTACACTCTCCAAGATGCTGATCATGTCGGAGAAGATGGGCTGTTCCGACGAGGTCTTGACCATCGTCTCCATGCTGTCGGTGCCCGCGATCTTCTTCCGCCCGAAGGGACGCGAAGACGAAGCCGACGCACGGAAAGAGAAGTTCCAGGTGAGGAGCTACACTTGTAACCTTGCTGACCCATCCTTCTTAGGTCCCCGAAAGTGACCACCTGTCCTACTTGAACGTGTACATCCAGTGGCGCCTGCACAAGTACAGCGCCAAGTGGTGCAACGACAACTTCATCCACGCGAAGGCGCTGAAGAAGGTGCGCGAGGTGCGCAACCAGCTGAAGGACATCATCGCCGACCAGAAGATGGAGCTCATCTCCTGTGGCAACGAGTGGGACGTCATCCGGAAGTGCATCTGCTCGGCCTACTTCCACAACGCCGGTCGACTTAAGGGTATCGGCGAGTACGTCAACGTGAGGACGGGCATCCCCTGCTTCTTGCATCCCACGTCCGCCCTCTTCGGCATGGGCTTCATGCCGGACTACGTGGTGTACCACGAACTGGTCATGACGGCCAAGGAGTACATGCAGTCGGTGACGGCTGTCGACCCTATGTGGCTCGCGGAGCTGGGACCCATGTTCTACTCCGTCAAAATCAGCAGCAAGACCAAGTCCGAGAAGGCTCAGGTACGGTAGTTTGAGTGACCAACCCTTCATTGGGTTTCTATCCAAAATTATCCGCTTCTTCATCCATGATAACCCAATCCTTCCTTTAGGAGAGCGTTCGTATCGCGGCGTCGATGGAGGAGGAGATGCGAGAAGCACACGCGGAGCTCGAGCAGCGTAAGATTCAGTCGGCCAGGGAGCAGCAGAAGCCCTCCTCGAAGGTCGTCGACGTGGGACGATCGGTCCGCTCCGTCAGAAGATTCGGCCTCTAGGGCGTTGTTGTGAATCATTGTTGTATATTTCTTCATGTTTACCTAAAGAGAAGTGTTGATGAGTGTTGTTTGTGGTCAGATGGGGTTGCTGAACTCCTGATAATACTTCACTCGTGGGGCGTTCGCCTTATCTCTGTTTTTGAGCATGCCCTTCTTGCTCGTGACCGGAGGACCCGCGTCTGGGAAGACGACGATCGTGGAGCGGATCGTCGAGCACTTCAAGGCGAACGGTTACAAGGGGAAAATCACGATTGTGAAGGACTCGGACTTCCTCCACTTCAGCCGCTCGAATTACAATGACTCGCACAAGGTACGGTAGAGGGTGGATATCGGAGCACTCCTCTTCATCTCTAAATCCTCTAGGAGCGAGAACATCGGAACTTCTTGAGGTCTACGGTGCAGAAGGAGCTCACGAAGGACAGCCTCGTCATCTGCGACTCCCTCAACTACATCAAGGGTTCGTTTCGATCGATCTAAGCTTCTTAACCTTCTTCAGGATTCCGCTACGAACTGTTCTGCATCGGGAAGCTTGTCCAAACGACCTATGCGGTGGTGCACTGCGACGCGGCGGAGGCGACGTGCTCCTGGCTCAACGAGCAGAAGCCCGAAGAGGAGAGGTACTCCGAGCCCAAGATCGGAGAACTTCTGATGCGTTACGAGCGTCCGGAAGGGAAGAACCGCTGGGACTCGCCTCTATACGTGGTGAAGGTCGGAAGGCGCGAAACGACGGCCGCTGTGGATCCAGAGGACATGAACGTGGACTTCGACTACCCGTCGCCACGGTTCGTCGACGTCCCCTTGGACGACATCTACTCGTGGCTCGTGGAAGGCAAGGCGCTCTCCGCTAACCTGAGCACCCAGAGCGCGCCCCTGGCGAAGACAAACTTCTTGCACGACCTGGACCGCGTCACCCAGGAGATCGTCGCCGCCATCATGGAGCAGCAGCGGATGGCGGTCCCTGGAGATCGATTCCTCGTGCCTCATGTGCTTGAGGGAGACGAGAAGGTGAGATGCCATAGGCCAAGTTTTGCCTTTTGGAGTCTTTTATACGAAGAAGGTACCGTATCCCGAGATACCGTATACCTGGTGCTCGAAACGGCTATCCCATTTCCCGAAATTCTTCGAATCCCATGACGTCTTCTCGAGTTTCAGGTGGTCTTCAAGAAGATGCGGACGCTGGCGGAGCTGTCCCGACTGCGGCGGCAGTTCATCACCTACACGAAGATGCACCCCGTGGAAGGCAGCGCGAAGATCGCGTCCCTCTTCGTTAACTTCGTGAACACAAATTGTTGATTTTCGTTGACAGATTCTATGCCTTGCGATAAGCTCCCGTTGCTACCATGTGTGGAGTTTGTGATTCCGTAGTGTGTAACCGATTCCCAGAGGTGTTCTGACCCGCCAGCTGGCCGCCGTTATCTTCGAATTCGCGTGGCGCTGTTTATCGCGCCGCGCCGCTACACGCGCTGTAGTCGTTGGTTAGGCGTGCGCCGCCTAAGGAGATGGGCCGCGCGTAGACTAGTCGCCCGCCTTTGCAGATTTGATGGAGCGAGATCGCGGCTGCTGAACGATGTTCTCCACCCAGCTGCATAATTTCTGTGAGTCGCCGTTCCCGGACTCGACCTACTTGCTCGGCTTCAGGTTTGGATCTCGCGGATGAGGACGACGAAGTCGTGTGGCTGGACGTCGGCGGCGACTTCCACAGGAACGCCTTCGCCACACTCAACCAGATCCGCCAATGCGGCCAGCTGTGCGACGTGGTGCTCGTCGCCGAGAACCAGAAGTTCTCCGCGCACAGACTCGTCCTCGCCGCCTCTGTGCCCTTCTTCCACGCCATGTTCACCACCGACATGAGCGAGATGCGCCAGAAGGAGATCGAGATGAAAGGTTCGTTCGTGACAGAGTCTAGGAGGAAGCTAATCGGAATTGGCGCGTAATTTATCGACTTTTACGACTTGATGGCTTCCGTGGGTTATCTTGTGCTCTGCAAAGTGGGAACAAAAAGATAGCAAGAAATCGATTCTTGGGTGTTTGTGTTTTTCTAGACAGTCTGTCTAGATCTGTCGCGGTCTAGACTGTCTGTCTCAGTCTAGACAGTCTGTCTCAAAGGAAGACGTCTGGATGGATGGCTTCTCGTGAGGCTTATCCACTGTCCTGTAACAGCGAATGTCACGTATTCAAGCCCCTACCGTAACCCGTCTACTGTAACCTTTTCAGAATTCGATGGCTCCACCCTAGAGCAGATCGTGAACTACGCCTACACCGGACGGATCCGCGTCTGCGCTATTAACGTACAAAGCATCATGCTGGCAGCGCACTACCTGCGCCTCGTGGAGATTGTCGACCTGTGCGGGGACTTCTTGAAGACGCGGCTCCAGCCAAGCAACGTGCTCGGCATCCGAGAGTTCGCGGCCACTCTCGGATGCGCGGGACTGGTCCAGGCGGCCGACCGCGAGCTCCAGAAGCACTTCCTGAGCGTCGTGCAGAGTGACGAGTTCCTAGCACTTCCTGTAGGCTCACTTCTGGGGATTCTATGCCGTGACCAACTCTTCGTCGAGTCCGAGGAGGACGTCTTCAAGGCGGCGCTCCGTTGGCTCGAGCATGACCCTATCTCCAGGGCGAGATACTCCTCCAGGTGAGCGAGACCTCTGCTTGCTCTGACCCTTATCCTAATCCTCCTCCTTGCAGAGTACTCGTCGCTGTAAGACTCCCTCTCCTGAAGCCGCAGTTCATCACGGACCACGTGGCCTCCAACCCGATCATCCGCTCCTCCCTGGAGTGCCGGGACCTCGTGGACGAGGCCAAGGACTACCACTTGATCCCGGAGCGGCGGAACCAGCTGCGCACCTTCCGCACCATCCGGCGCTGCTGCCACGACGTGCCCGGCCAGATCTTCGCCGTGGGTGGACTCACCGCCATGAGCTCCTTCGGCACGCCCATGTCCACGGTGGAGATGTACGACCCGCTGAGCGCCAAGTGGACCCAAGCGACGCCCATGACCACCTACCGCTCCCGCGTGGGCGTAGCCGTCCTCCACCGCGACCTCTACGCCATCGGAGGCTTCGACGGCCATGATCGTCTTAGGACAGTCGAGGTGATGCGCTCCGACACGCACCAGTGGGAGGAGGTGAGTGGGCTAGGGGGTCTTAAGGAAGCCTAGGAAAGGAATCTAAGGAGTTTCCCTCACAAGGGAGGTTTGCTAAGGGTCACACCAACTTTTGTCTGGCACGATAAATGCCTGACACCGAGAGCTGGCTGAAGTCGGACGGCACACCCCCATATACAATTCAATCTCTGTAAAACCAAGTGGGGGCTCCTGGGAGACTAGGACCCTCCTTGTGTTTTTGTTTTGCACAGGTCCTCCAGTGACATTTCGGTTTTTTTGCGTCGATTGTTGGATGACACGATCGAAGGGACCTCTAGGGGGCAAAGAGGGCCGTAGAACACAATGGCGATGAACTTAGAACGCTAGGACACTTTGGGTTTAACAAAGTCGGCCTTAGAAAAAGGCATCAGGTCAGCCTGCCTTTTTGCCCATCAGCCCAATTATTTATAAATGTAAACTTGTAAAAATGTTAACTTTTGAGTTTTGACTTTTGAGATCTGACATGAGATTTGAGATTCTTAGGAAAGGAATCTCCTCAGGAATCAGCTCCTCTGAGATCCACCTTCTTAAAGGCTCCCGTTCCAGATCGCCCCGCTGAACAACAAGAGGTCGGCGCTGGCGGCGGCGGCGCTCAACGGTCGCCTCTACGTCTGCGGAGGCTACGACGGCATCTGCTCGCTGGCCTCCGTGGAGGTGTTCAACGCCTCAAGTGGCAAGTGGACACTGGGCATCTCCATGGGGAACCCGCGCTCGGCCTCAGGCATCGCCGTCGTGGACGACAGGCTCTTCGTGGTGGGAGGCCACGACGGCATGTCCATCTTCGACTCCGTAGAGTGCTTTAATCCCGAGAATTGCGAGTGGAGCGCCGTGGCCAAGATGAAGTCCAGAAGGTGCCGGCTAGGAGCGACGGCCCTTGACGGGAAGGTGTACGTGTGTGGCGGCTACGACGGACGCAACGTGCTTAGCTCGGCGGAGGTGTACAACCCGGCCACGGACACGTGGACGGACATAGCGCCCATGAACTACTGTAGAGGACGCGTGGCCCTCGTCGCCAACAGTGGACTGCTCTACGCCATCGCAGGGTGAGTCTTCTTCTTGGCCTCTAGGACCCCTAACCCTCCCCTTAGCCCCTTCCCCCAACGACGCTCCATTCCAGGATCAAGCTAAATGTTTTGGCCACATTTCATTGGGTTGGTGCATAGAATATGGCGGTTCATTCAAACCCTATTTATTTCTCATATGAAGAATATTAAGACTCAACATAAGCACAATTAGATTCTAAAACTCATTCTCAATTTGTGACCCAACGGTGGATCTTAAGATGCGTTTAAAGATGTTTAAAGATTCATTTTTTAAAGCCTATACAGGGTGCGTCAGCGAAACTGTGACGCGATAAAAGAGGCATAACTTTTTGATAATTATTCGGAATCATCTAAAATTGGATTCATTCATTCGTAAGAGATTACTTTAGAGTAATTTATAACATTCCCTCGAAATAACCACTTTGTATTATAATACGGGCTTTTAAATGCATCCGAACTGTCACCACTGTGCGTCCCAGTGGCTAAAATTATCTTGGTACCTTTTAAAGATCAGACAGTTTTTATTACCAAGAAATTTCAGAATTTAACTGCGATGACTACGTTTTATTAAGCAGACTCTTCTGGTTCTTTTGGTACCACAAGCGCCTATTTTGAAAAAAATTGTCATCATTTGGGCTCGAATCTATAAAAATCGCGAAGGGCGAAGGTGTTTTTTGCACCTTTTTTTGTTTTTGCTCTAAAATTTTTTTCAAGCTGTCCAGTGGCTTCTATCGTATAAAATAAGGTGTAGAAAAGTCTTGTCAATTAAAGGGATCCAATTTTAGACGATTTCGATAATTTTCCGAAAAGTTATGCCACTTTTAATCGCGTCACACTTTCGCTGACGCACCCTGTAGATAGGCAGTTTTGGTAACCTCAAGGCAGACCTGATACTCAATGGCTTTCAACAGTTCCCCATGGAAGAAGGTCCATCAAAACCCACTTTTTGATATCTCATGGCCAGGGGACCTTCAGTTCCTTTGTGTCTTTAGGTTCAAGTGGGGTGTTCTTTCATATGGGTCTTTTGATTTAAGTATTGAACCTCCGTTATCCTGGATTGTCTTCCACTCTAGCTTCATTTGTGTCCAAGACAGGGCTGTGCGATATATCGATATCGAGCATCGGGATATCGAGGCCTTTTTTCGGTAGCGAATATCGAGCATCGAGATACTCAAGTCGATACTTTTTTGGTCTCTGAACGAAGGGAAGGCTATTCTCAATCCTTATTTGGTGTCTTTTCGCTAATAGAACTCCTGCACAAGACCAGGAAACCTGTAAAGGAGGCAGCGACAATTTTTCAGGGGCGGAATTTAACAGATGTTGTTTGTAATATTAAGAAATTGGCCAAATTATTTTCAAACAATAAAAAACTGCGTTCAAAAAACAGGACAATAAACATATTCCTAAAAAATATGACGAAATTCCAAAAGTATCGAGTATTGGTATCAAATATCGACCTTTTTTATTTTTATTTTTCAGGGGTGGAATTTAGCAGATGTTGTTTAGTACAGTCCTCTCACCCTTCACTATCTTCTTGCAGGCATCCACGGGCGACCGGCTCACGACGAACTTCTTCCAGTCGCACAAGTCCGTCGCCAGAAGCGCCGCCTTCATCAATCTCCGCGAGGTCACCGGCCGCTTCCGGATGCCTCCTGGGGAGTACGTCATCGTGCCCTCCACCTTCGAGCCGAACGTCGAGGCCGAGTTCATGGTGCGCATTTACACGAACGGATTCATCGAGTCATCGTGAGTGTCCCCTCACCTCTCGGCTACCGTAACCCCGTCCGTTTCAGAGAACTCTAAGGAGCCGACCACGCCAGCAACTGCTTAACGCCGCTTGTGATATTTTTTGCGTATTTTTGTATTCTCAGAGATGTTTAAATTGCGGAGATGAAGAAGAGACTCAAGGCTTATCCTGGACACCATCGCCATCTACCGTAACCCCGTCTGTCCACCGTCGACTCTGAGAGGACATTCTTGGCACATTTGTATTCTCAAAGACGTGTA
>KN172976.1:43970-58813 GCA_000757755.1 Steinernema glaseri
GTACCTCGAAATGTTTGAGTTCATCTGGAATTTCTTGTGACGGTGAGCCGAAGTACAACTTCTCTTGTCTGTACGCCGCTGTCACCTTCACCGGCGTCCAAAAGTAGCTCCAGCGTTGTCTTATTGCGATCGGAAGGTTCCGCAATGTTGTCCGGTCTGAACCGCGAACGCGTTCTAGCTCGATCGGCCGGAGTTGTACAGCAGCCCTGGGATCCACCGAGGAACACGCCTTGTCGATCACTTCCGTGCTTTTCCCCTAAAATAACAGTATATCCTAACATGTTGCCATGAACCTGGATCACCTTCTTCGCATACCGTAGGACGTAACGGGGATTCAGGTCTTCAGAGTTGCGCTCGACGCGTACGAAGAGCGGGATTACGGTTTGCAAATCTCGCTTCTCCTTTTCGACTTGATGCTTCCTTTGATCTTGCATTCGAGCTGACTGAAATTATTGGATATTTAATTTAACATAGTTGTTCGGCGCATTAAAAATATACAGTAGGTCCTGCTTTTGGCCAAAAAGAAGTGATGTAGGTGACTATTAGCGTAGCACAGTTCGTAGGACGGAAAATATGTTCCGGAGACATCATGTATTGCCTATTGCAGTATTCATACCTTGCGTGGCGCTGGCTGTTCGCTTCCCGCTTCTCGAGAAAGCTCCCTCTTCCAAGTGCAGTTCTTTTCACAGATTTGTGCCTATAACGTTAAATGAATTCTTAACGCCAATAGATTAATTTCTTCCTTCTTAACTACACCGTTATCTTAAATTACCTTTTTGGAAGGGAAATGAGCACTTCCAGAGGAGGGAAAAGAGGCGTTTTGAGCATCTTGGCATTGCTGCAGACCCTGAAGAGCTACCCGGTGAATGGTCTGAAAGAGTTGCGATTTAAAACATTAACATATGACTTTTCGTACGTTGTGGTACACGACGTGCTTAAGCTCATCTGGCTGGACCGGCTTCAAAACCTGCACTATCTTGGCGTCTTGAACACTGCTCAGCATTGTAGGGCTAACGTAATCGAGACTTAATCTAAATTATTGCGTAATTAGATAAGTGCAGAAAATACATTTTGTAAAATGGGTAACTTTGAAAAATCTAATATAAATAGTTTGCAAATAATTAGCAAATAATGTGTATAATAGAAGCAACAATAATAATGGTAATGGTAACAATAATGGTCAAGCAACGAGTTGGTCACTTTGTTCATACTTTTTGACTTTTAACACACGAACTGTAAGGGTAAGGAAAGATCCTAAGACCCCCAAAATAAGTGAGGTGGACCAGAGGGCATGCTGCTCTGTGAGTGTCTGTGAAAGAACGATCTGTGAGTGTGAGTTCCGGTGGTTATCTAAAGGTCATCGCTTGCGTGGATTAAACAAAGCAACTTTGGCTGATCTGTGTTTATTCTCGCTTTGTTTTGCAGATGCCGGAAGACTTCGGCCAGAAATAGTGCTGCGAAAAAGAATGTGCGGTGAGCGTTCATCTTTGGGAGACTGTCAACAGCATCTACGCATCACCCTGCGCATTTGAAGTTTATGGCCGTAAAATGTGCTACAAACATTGGTGCTGCCTTGAACTGAGGGCAACCAATTCAATGATAATTGCAAATAAAGTGAATTGCAAGAATCAGAATGATAGAAAAGGTAACGAAGACCAAAAGCCTGGGCCTCCCATTGATAATAATGTTCAGCCCTTAACCAGTTAGTGTTATAAAGAACGGTGACATAACTATAGACTAGACAAAAAGAAAACTGTCCATCTTTTCGATTATTCTAGTGGCCCCGTGCCGTGACACAAATGGACTAGAGGAGGTGCGGTATTGTACGAAGGTAGCCCTGCAAACGCGTGCGTTAAATGCAGATTGCTCTAGTGGTAGCTAGCAGTAGCGTGCCAAACAATGTGCAGAGAAGTGTGGAATACGGGCGTGCCGATCGTTGCCAGATCACACCTCACACGTGCAAGAAGGCGATCGCCTGTTGTGGAGACGTCCGGCGGTCGCCTCATCCGGGCCGACTGCCGCGGAGTTAATGCAAAAAGTGAAGAGAGGCGCGGGAAGCGGAGGACATGCAGCCACCGTTCCGTTTAAATAAGGGAGGAGTGCAGACGGCCCCGCTTACCGCCATTCACCGCATCGTTTCGTGCTTTGAATATGGTCCTTCTACGCATCTGGTGCAAAGGTGGACTGGTGGATGTTATGAAGCAAACTTTCATATCGGATGCTTGTGTTTTACTCGGTGTTGTATCAAACCGCGGCTTTTTCCTTGGTACCCAATTTCGTCGGGTAAATCTGTTACTGTAAGTATGTAACTTTTCTAACTGTAACGTGTAATATTCTTCACAAGCGTAGAATAGAGATACAGTGCGTTTTCCAGCTCCCTCGTTGAATAATTTCGAAGCGCAGTAAATAATATCAGTATGCTCTGTAAGTTTTTTTACATTTTCTGAAAAAGAAGTTTATGCACATAATCACAAACATTTTACGGAGGCACAAGTACTTCTTGAGGAAGATGGAGCCCTGCTACGTCGTCGCCATTGTCACCGAAGTAATCCTCGAGGAGTCTGATTAACCCGGAGAGCATTCTTGTTGCGAAAGCCGCGCCAACTACTGCGAAGATAACGCTGGTGAAGGTGTACAAGGCCGCTTCAGGTGCAGTCGCCATCTGGAACTGTAAGACATTAATCAGAGACGCTCAGAGACGGTCACGGAAGCACGCCAAGACACGGAACACGCTCGGTCGCTGTCGGTGAAATCATCGGCTCCCGGGCGGCATCGAACCCGGGTGCTCAGTGTGATGTCCACCGTGCTAACAATCGATCATGAGTGCCGTGAGCGAGAGGCTTCCCAAAATGCTTATGACCCTGTTGTTGTAGTTTGCGTTTCTGTTCATCGATACTATGCCATTGTCCTTTGGTGCAGTCCGTGCATAATTTCAGGAGAATGTGGACCGACCCGAAGTGGGCCGGCGTCACCGGAGAACCACCCGACGGAACAGTCCAAATAGTCCGGCAGATTATTTTTTCTTTGCCTCAGATCAAACTGTTTTCTGTTCTCAGTGGTGCACATGTCTGATATTCGGACAAGTAATAACTTTCAATCCATGTGTAAGACAAAAACAAATAATTTATTTTGGTTTTTAAGCTTAGGCAATAGGACTGATTTCCTTTGAGAGAGTCAAGTAAGTTTTTCGTTTTAATTTCCTTACATGCAAGGTATATGTAATGTGCACACAAAGTAAATGTACTTTAAATTAGTTCATCATGACACAGAACAATGGAAGACCGAGAAAACTAAAACGTGATAATACTATGAAGCGTGATAATGTTATGTTGTGATGCGTCGCAAAGCTTTTCCTTTCCAGAACATTTAGGACACTTAGATACACAGAGAACGCGCTCTACACGTGGACGTTTGCAATATCATATTTATATTTTGTCTATCATATATTATTTAAGTCTTGTAGGTCCAATGGATTCTAGGTTTAATGTAGCAGAAACGTTCGCTGACTCTAAGAACAGTTCAGAGGTTCGTAGGGAGAACAAGTGTGTTTTGTATTTTTTGTACTCCTATGCACCACTGAGAACGAGTACTGCCAGACGTTTAAATTTTCAACTCGTTGTGCAATCGTTCCTCTGCCTTCTTGTTCCTAGTTGTCAACCTTGAACACCCTACACTGTACTAGAGTGCATTTGGCACTTATACATGTACTTGTGTTCTTTGCGCCGCACCCTCACGGCGCCGCGCGACATGGCCCGATTGTGTCCTCAACGTCCTAGGTCATCTCGGGAAGAAAGCCTTACAGATGTAAGGACAGGAAGCGGCTCTTGCAATGAAGTGTCGCAGATGTCATATTAATGACCGATTATTAGATTGATCGAGGGAACGTCTCGCGACTGTCGCACACTTACCATGTTGTTGTGACGCCTCGCGCCCAAGTTGACAGATCGCGCAGAAAGGTCGCCAGTGCCTGCTCGTACCAGTTCGTGCCAACCTCTTCGGATTGGCGCCATTTTTTCCCGCTTTCTTTCCGCGGCGCCCACCCGCAACGCCGACTTGGCGGATATGCCTTCCCTGTGCGCGCTCTTTTTAATGGAGGCCGGACCTCCTCATTTCGCGCACTCTTTCGGCCAGGCACGGTGCACTCACTTGTCTTGCACGCGCCATCCCGCCTTTTCCAACACGTTCCGCGCAGTGGGGGCGACGTCTCCGCGCAGTTTGCATAAAAGCTGCACTTTTGAGGGTGCGCGCGGAAGGCATTCTTCTTCTTAAGTGCGAAGTGACGCAATCGAATTTCGGTCGTAGGGTTGAGTCCGTGATTTTTTAAGCATGACTATTCTAGAAAATTGCTTAACGAGGGCAGTGTAGGAGCACATGTGGACTTAGTGCGATTTCAGCCGTAAAATCGCCTTTCAGGAAGTTCCCTGGTCTAAGAGTTCCTGTGTTTCTATCTGAGGGTGCTCCTGTCACGAGAAATCATTCATTAACGGCATTGATGTATAAATTTTTATGTGCCTGTGCTGTGGTAGAACAGAAGGAACGTTTTATGGCATCTTGCCGCGGAAAAGAGTTTTACGAGTTCGTAGACAATGCAAAGAGGAACATGTGAACGCTCACGAACAAGCTGATTTCGGAGAGTAGTTGAGCCGAGGAACAGATGTGAAGCAAAGAGAATCACATGACCAAGAGAAAAAGGAAAGCCAAACGACTAGAAACTGCCGAGACCTACAAAATGTGCAAAAGCCGTATATGTATACCTATTTGTTCAAAAGTACTAGCACCATGGCGGAAGCTAAGGCTGACAGAGCATCTTAAATAGCGTGGTGTAACTTAAACTCTATGAATAACGTATGGAGCAAGAGCTGAAGATAAGGCGTCTAAGGATATTTAAAACGCACAATTCCTTCAGTGGAAGTCCTTCGACAGTTGTTTGCATCTCATCGAATCAACTGCTGGCCACAAATGCATTCTCGTGCAAATTGGAATCCACTGAAATGTGCTTCCCTATCCTGGTTGTGTTGCTCTCCCTGGGTCATTGTTGGACACCGTTCTGTTGGAGAATATTCATTCTTTCTGATAACTATCGGAACATTCATTCTAATATTTATACGTGATTTTGCGCATAAGTGCACCTGCTCACATTGGCCGTGCTACCAGGAAGGGCTTGAAAGATCATGAAACCCTATCCCTGCCAAACAGACACCTACGATTCTTGATCGCATGAGCTTTAGCGCTTGGGACACGTAAGTGTCGGTTGACGAAAATTCGGGAAAATGGATTGCTTTTACGTTTCCAAGGTTCTTCTCGTACTTGTAAATGCCAATTCTGGACTGACAACAATGAGTGCATCAAGTCCTTGGCAACATGGTTTCGATGCTAATGGCTTGCCAGAACGTCACCAGAATGCGAATGCATGAAACCCTGGAAAACTGTGAATCGTCCTTATATCTCGTGTTCAATGTAAGTTTCAATCATAGAGCAATTGTGAAAGGCAGTAATTGGGTGCTAGCGCTACGTGCCGGATCGCACATTACAACGGAGGATCGATCCCGGTGACCTGAAATGTTCTCGTAGATATCTCCAGCTATGTGGGCACGTCTTTTAAGGAACAGAAAACGGAAGACAAGTTCGCTAATATCTACTGAAATGTTCCGGTTGATTGAATGTGACATATGAGAATCTTGCGTATTTTTTATGTCTGAGATAAGGTCGTTTCCTCTGAGCTTTCGCGACCTCCTACAGCTGTTCCCTTAAGGAAGGGTTGTACCTTATAAATTGGACAGCCGCCAAATCTGCAATTTATCAAGATGTGTACGTGCAGAACCAAAACAACGTTCAGCATAAGTGTAACACGCCCTAGGAATGCGTCAAACCTCATCAAGTTGCTTAGTTTTGATGAACACACGGGAGGAAAACCAATGTAAAGAAACTATGCACGGCCACCTGCCTCAGTTCGTGATTGGTCCAAAGAGATCAAATTTTTCAAAACTTCCTACGATCTCAACCTTGACTTCTTGCGCTAGTGGTATGTATCACTGGCAGCAAACATTGCGCACCTTCAGTCTGAGTTCCCTCTGTCGGCCCTAAGTTATTTATGTCCTGTCAGCAAAGGGAAAGCCGTTGTGTGTCGTTGACCTTGATGGGCGCGCTGATAAGAACAATGATAGATGACATTTTATTGCGACCATGAGTTTTCTCAGACTCCGTTTAGATTATTTACTCCAAGGCTTCGATGTGCTGACAAAACAAGAGATTCTATGCCAATAATTCGGTTTATTATGCAATTTATGCGTACGTACATGTATACGACGGAGGGGGACCTACATGTTTTACAATAAATAGGTGTGAGCAAAAGAAGAATTTCTAACCCATATTGCGGGGATTAAGGGACCCGGATTCAACGACGTCTAGGGCAGCGACTCGCCTCCCGACTGGGGAGCTGAGTCTTCCGAGACGTCGACTCGTCTGGGCCCAGATACCAGAAGAGAATGGGAAACGTTATATACAGAAAGGTTGCGACCATCGGGATGTCGATATACACCAGAGGAAGACAGGAATAAAGGGGAGAGTTGCTATGTACAATAGGTGGAGGAGTAATATACAGGGGGTTATTAGAAGTCGAAGGATACTATTCAGAGGGACATTTGCGATATTGTCAATATGTCTATGGTATGTACAATGCGAGCTATACAGGTCCGGAAGTGGTGTGTTGGAGATCAGATGTAGGCATCAGGTATCTTGTGCCTCCTCTTCACTCCCAAGCGACAAAATGATCATATGGGGGATGACAATTTCGGGGCAGGAAGTAAGAGAGTTCTGGACAGCGACAGAATTGAGGAAATATACATGAATTCGTTTTGCGAAACACTTTTTGATTACAGAGGATCAAGAAGTTTCATAAAATAGGCGAGGGATATCTACGGCCTGAGGGGGCCATTTGCAAAACTGTGTTCTCAGTGGAGAGAACTGTGAGAATATTGTTTAGAGCAAGGGAAGTACTACCCTTTTGTTAGATCTGGGCGCCAACGGCCAGGCTGCTGTTGGAAGGCGACGCGGGCGAAGGCCCGTAACCACTGGTAGGCGCAGACGAGAAGGCTGACGAACAGTTCGGCTGCATGGAAGCACGCTGGCTGCGGGAGCTGGAGCGCAGCTTACGCAGGGCCAACTGGAAAATGGAAGTTGTTTCACTTTTAGCAGAGACGGACTCGGCACTCGAGTTCAACACTTCGGCAGAGCCCTCGACGCTACCTGCAATGTAACCCGTGAGAACGTGCGCCGACGCTTCCGGTTTGCTAACCGTTTCCCGACTCTGGTTGCTTCTCGTCAGCCTTCTTCGAGCTCTTCTTCTTGGCCAGCTTCTTATCTGCTTGCTCGTCCGTCTGCGGGGCGTCGGCCTGCTTCTCCGCCTTCTTGTTGTCGGCGGCAGCTGGGTTCCCGAAGGCAACGGTCGGGGTTCCGAGGAAGACAACCGCGGCTGCGAGGTTCTGATCGCTACCGGGAAGGGTGCTCGCGTTGTTCTGCCCGTTATGTGGGTGGCGATGCTCTAACTCAGCTTCTTTGTTAAGCTTGGCGGGAACACTGGCGGGCTTATGGCGGGCGGTCGTAAGCTGACCACCGCTGTTGTGCTCGGCCAACCAGGGGTGGTCCACGATTTTGTGCAGCGGAATGCGTTCAGCGGGATTGTACGCAAGACACTTCTGGATGAGGTCCTTGCAGCATTCGGAGACCGCAGTGCGCCAGCGGAGCCCTCCACAGATGATGTCCGAGTCGCGATGGAACGGAATGTCGCCAGATACCATGTCGAAGAGCAGGATCCCGAGGGACCATACGGTGGCCTGCAGGCCATCGTACTTCGAGTTCAGGATCCACTCGGGAGGACTGTAAACGCGAGTGCCTAAAAGTGTCAGTGATGGTCAGTGATCATTAAGGAGTGTGGTTTTCGCACCTTCAAAATCTGTGTAGAGGTCCTTTTTGAGGAACGCGCCCGATCCAAAGTCGATGAGGCGCAAGTTGCCGGTGCGGAGATCGACCACAAGATTTTCGTCCTTGATATCACGGTGGACGACGCCGACCTGGGCGCAGGCGATGGCCGTATGAACGATCTGCCTGAAGAAGTTGCGAGCGAGCGTTTCGGCGAGAGCACCGCGGTCGGAAATGTAGTCGAAGAGGTCGGTGCAGGGCGAAGGACGCTCCATCACGATAACGTAGCCGTCGTTGCGTTCGTACCAGTCGAGCAGCGTGACTACTCCCTCGATGGCGGTACACTTGCTCAGCAGCACGATCTCGAGGGGGACCTGTCGCTCGTCCAGGTCCCACATCTCTGTGACGTTGTTCCGGCCGACGAACTTCACGGCAACCGGGGTTCCATCTCCTCGGAAGCCCGAGTATACTGTGCCAAATCCGCCACGGCCAACTTCGGGCCCCAGCTTGTAGTTCTTCTTGAAATGTGAGAAGTCGTGTGCTGAAAGGTGAAGGTTTACTTGACGCCTGTCATGCGATAAGGGGAGGGAACGCTTCGGGAAGGGCAAAAAATAGGAGCTTTGACAGGCACTGAACGACAAAAACAACGCCGAGACAATGAGCAGTTGATTTATAATGGTAGAGAGGATTGATGGCTGGTTCCAGGTGTGAGGGGGCAATCGATGGTAACAAGGTGTATAATCTAAGAACCAACCTGGCTTATCCTTGTCACCGCCAGAGACGAAGCTTCCTGTCATCTTGCGGATTTTGTTTTTCAGCATTGAAAAGGGAATCTCGGTGGGGGATTGCAGTCTGTGGTCGAACTCAGAAGAAAATGTGTTTCTTCTCAGTTGTCCTGAAAGTAGGGGCGAGGTTAAGTCAACATACTCTGAGGGGATCAGCGAAGACCGACCGCGGCTATGCATAGGTGATGAGGACATGGAACCCTCAACCGCACTTAGGATCGAGTGCTTCGGCACGCCGACACGCAAAGTGTTTCTCGAAAGGGGAGGAGAGGTAGGAGGAGGCGCAACGGTAAGGGCAGGGCACCCCTTAAGGAGTCCTTCCCACCGTCGCACCGTGTTAGGGGAGTCGGCAACCGATAAGCGACGCTGATGATGAAAGGATGAGGGGTGATAACGCCAAATCATCATCATCATCGCCCATCAGTGCATTGCCGGTCGATCTGAATAGTTGGGTGAGCGAGATGCGAATAGTGAGAACGCGCCGCCCAAGAAAGCACAACCGCTGCGAATGACTAGAGCAAAGGGTGGGACGCAACGTCATCACGTCTGGCGCCGCCCCTAAGAACCGCCCTTCTCAGCACACGTCGGCGACGTTAACGCGCGTTGGCCACGAGCCAACGGCGTGCGCGAGGAATGTGCTGGAAAGTGGAGCGCACAGAACACACACACGCGCTCACATTTTCTCTCGCACAGATGGTGGCGCTGCTAGAGAAGAGTCGCAGAGAAGACACAGGCGAGCTGCACACTCAGCCGCGAGTTAATCGAGGATGTTGAGTGGACGGACGGACAGAGCGACCAACTCGCCCGGCTATTACGTCGCGTTGGGTCCTTCGCGCTTTTGGCGTGTGTCCAAACGACGACTACGCAAACGAAGAGGCCATGTGAGTGGCTAGAGTGGCACGCCGGAATTTTGCATCATCCGGGTGGAGCCCGCCCCTGTTGCACCACCTGTGCCATCCAGTACCGTACATAGGCTGGGGACAGCGCGCACCGGACAGCTGGAAAATGAGGAAAATAGGTGGACTGAACAACATATGGTCCAGGCCGGTTTCGGTAGTTACGGTCGGTGGGCGGTCCGAACGCTGTCTTCGAAGACCACTCGCCACTTCCCCTGAAGTTTGCCGAAGTGCCCACGCGAGAGGAGAATTTCGCAAAAACCGAGTCATAAGTCGAGTCTCCATTTTTCACTTCCATCGAAAAATGGTGAAATACGGGAAATGAATCAGCTGACCGAGGTCAGCCACCAGCTGAGGTGCCAACCCAAAGGAGCCGCTCTAAGGGCCTCTAGCCCGCTGACTGAAGGTCAACGCGCTCGCGCTACAGGCAAAATACGAGCGACGGTAGAGACAGTTAGGAGGAGTTTATGGAACAGTGGTCGGGATGTGGAAAACGTCTTCGTGGAGACCGTACTGCCGAACAGCTCGCCTTTGCGCTTTTCGCCGACAAAACTGTGATTGACGGACTGTTGAAGAGTCGGCCAGACTGGTTATTATGCGCATGTGACTGACCAGAACGGATCCCGACACCTCCCTGGCAGATGACTAGACCAGCCCCGCGCTTCGTCATCGCATGCATGTAACCAGGAGTCTCGACGCGAAAAAATTGACTTGACCAACGGAAGCAGAACGCCTTTTTCGCGCCCAGTGCTTGCTCATCGTTCGAACAGCGTGAATGGGCCACAATGCGCGAGAGCAAACGTCTGCTTGTCCGGCCTTTCTTTCGGCAATGATGGCCCAGCATCCAGGACGTCTTCGGGCCGCCCGATTGACAAGCAGGCAGAACAAGCAAAGCAAGTAAGCACGACGCCATTTCTTCGCCTTTACCCTCAAAATGATGAAAGCATGGCTGCCGGTGGCGGTACGCACATTAGCCCCGCGGGGAACGGAGGAGTCTCGAGGGATTGGCATTTTTCCAGCGAAAAACAAGTTGAAACGAGAGAGAAAAAGGGGAAGGGACACGAGAGCGAAGAGTAAAAATGCGGGCAAAGAACGGGATTCGCGTTGTCGGGAGTTGAAAATAAGAGTGAGGGGATGTTTTGACGAGACGAGAAGCAGTAGTAGCCCCTAGTCATTGTTATTGTCATGCTCCGGTGTCACGCGCAGATGAGCGAAGAAGAACGGTGTCCGGTATAGTACATAGAGCTCTGCCAACACTGGTGACCATACAATACAGACTATTCCTAAGCAGGTACCACAAATTTGTACTAAACACTTTAAGTGATACGAATCGCTTATATTCCAAGTGTCGTTGTGTACAAATTTTCTCCGAACAACTTCCGTAGGAAGCAATAAACCGTATGAAGTTGGTAAATCACAACATTCCTCGCTCGATCGCACTTTTTACAGTTATGGGCCATTAAATTTTTAAAAGCCTCTCTCGACAGGCGGTGTGCAAGAGAGGATTGTTAATGTAGGGAAATCGTCCTTCGATGACGAACTATGGACAAGGATGCTAACTTACAATGATGGACTACCGGCGGAACGGAGGAGACGAAGCAAAAAGAAGGTGCCGGAGTTGTGTGAAAGCAGGAAAACGCGAACAACGTAGGCGGGCAATTCGAAGTCATCATGGGGAAAACACGGTCCATCGAACAACAAATTAAATCACAAACGCAACCTCGAGAGCAGCCTAGGGTGGGTCACACGACTTCGAGCGATGGAATTCGTGAGTTTGGAGCCGTCCATTTATAACAATACGAGAGTTGCCCAAGAACGAAAACATGCCGGCCGACAGACATATATATGGTCCCGACACATTCCTCAACTGAGAACTGCTGCTGGGGTCGCCGGGTCAACACAAGGCAGGAAAAGAGAGTTTAAAACTGTGACTCAGGACATGAGTCATGACACATTTGAGCAATCGAACGAGTCTGGAGACCCCATATAGAATTTGCATACCGATGGTGAAAGGATCGCATATCCAAGAGGACCTGAAGTGGCGGTCGTCCGCGCTCATGAACTCCACTCGAACATAATCTGCTTCCATGCCGCTGTCATACGATTGCCTAGGCGAGTGTGGAAAAGTAGACTCTCCGGAATAAATGAATAATAAAAATGGGCCCGGCAACTTCGACACCACCAGTAGGCAGCTGAATGTTAAGGCGGTGGCAGGAAAAACGTCGCCGTAGGCCAAATTGGCCTTTTGACTTCTTGGACGTCTTCCAAGATGACGCGAGCGCGCGGGCCTCCCGTTAGTCCTCGAGCACAACAATGGCTGGCCGACTGGTCTGGTCCCGAGGAAAATTTCGCAATGGAAGGCAGTGAGGCGGCGTTCGACAACAGCAGCCTGGGACAAATGGAATGGCAAAGCACAACTTCGCGACAAGCCGAGTTCATGGCCGGTAATCCGTAAACATGTTTTGCGCTTATCGGAAGAAAAGTGCATCCAGATGCATCTGTTCATCTAAGCTCGGTCCAGTGAGTGCAAGCCAACTTCATCCATGGTTATCTAATTATAAAAAGTGGATTTAACTTGAAAAAGTGAAAGAAAACAGTTGTAGTTGACAACAGCACCGTACTTTCTCCCTCTGTGAATGCGCAGAATTAGCAACCTATAATAGAGCGGCTAGAATGCGTCGCTACGGTAACAGATGACCTCTAATTAGTGAGGTAGCGAATGTGAGTGGGTGACGAGAGCAAATCAGTGCATGCGCGTTACCGTAGTGGAAGGTATATCCAGTATTTAACGGAAAAAGCTGCATCTGGAAATCAGAATCTTGTTTGAAAATTATATTTCCCCGCGGATATAGCACATAAAACACAGTACACAAGCAAATCATAAAAAAGCACTCGCATTCCGGCTTATAATAGCTCTACTATATCGCACTGGTCCGCGGCCAGTATTGCAATCCGCCAGAGACGCTACCGTACAACAACGAAGTGTAACTAAACACTCCAGGGAATGAGCATTTGACGGTTTACGCAAATAGCCCATTGATAGGCAAAGGCGCGTCTCGATGACGATTGTTTTTTTCGCATTTTGCCATGTTTGCGGTTGCCTAAGCTCGGTCTTGTGACTTGGCCGCGTCAAGAACCACCGTTGCTGTCCATATAAAAGCATAGGCAAGGCGGCGAGTCTGTATAAGTGCAAAGTAGGATCCCCTCTGAGTCCAGACGGACTGCCTGAGTGACGTGGACGGATGAGGAACTGCGCTAGGATAGGGAAGTAGGAAATCTATTAGCTTGTTCTTATTTATGTGTTGTGCTCCGCGGTTCAAGTGACGTAGTCGCTCTTATAATTAAGGGTGGGAGTCTGTTGTTTGACAGGGGCGACATTCCTCGTGGACGAAAAACAAATAGAACAAATCGGAGAGAATAACACAAACACAAAAAGGAAGTGGCGCGGAGTAGAGCTCATTGTGGAAGATATAGATGCCCTTGGGGTAAACCCTTGTGACCGACGACTACGTGACGAATTGGGGGAATTTCGGCGCCAGCCCACAAGGAACATCGGCGCATCTTCTGGCTATTCCCTGTTTGCACCCATAAACGCATAAATTGATGGGATGCTATAAGCCATTATAATTATAAGCTCTCGGAAAACCTATTCCATCGCTCTCCGTAAGGGAATAAGAGAGACGATAATCCCGGCTATTACGGGCTTTCCGGTCCTTACCTTCGATATTAGGATTAGCGACGCCTCCCAGATCCTCGGCGCTGGTCTGGAGCGCGCAACTTTGCGATGCCGGTCCCCGTCCTACCACCATAAGTGGAGAGCGTTTTGATTAGTTGGAAAGGGTCGTCACGTGAAAGGGGTAAGCGACGTTGTTTTGCCCCTTGATGGTACCAATTCATAATTAGCTGCAATCAAGCGAAAACGCCGGCAGCCGGAGGAGACGTCCAAGACCATTTGGAATTTACGCGCAACTAGACGCGCTTAATCCGACCGCGGGCACCAACCAGACGGGTCCGTCCTTTGCGAAGCGAAAATGGCTGCCAGTTTGCCGCTTCTGTCCTCAATTAGCGCTGGATTTGTTGGGCGAACGACGTCCGTCCATGAGGAACGCTAGGTGCTGGATGTCGCCTGAAGCGGTCTGCCCCGCCAGCTTCACTTAATGAAGACGTCGCGTGACTTATGGTCACAATTTGCGCGACTAATCCGAAATAAGAAACGACATTTCTGGAAGAGGCGCTTTCCGTTTTTTCTCTCTCTTTTGGCGGACAATTCACGTCACACGGGCTACTTGGACATACACTTGCCAAAGTCTTTGAGGGCAAAGGAGACAAACGGCGCGAGTCCTGTCCTCTCACAGGGTGGCCGGAGATCCGATCGGCGATCCGCGTTGAAGGCCACAATTACCGCTTAAATTGTTTGTCAAGTGGTTTGTGCACGCACTTGTGAGTCGCCGTTCGCTCGACTATGGTACTCTCGGCGGTCCGTGGCTAAACACAGGCTTAGGCCGATGACCAATTGGTGCGGCTTGATTGCTATTTGATAGGCACAGGTCCAAGAAGCCGGTCAATCGAGTACATATCGGACACAGCGCCGCGGTTAGGGACACACAACGCGGACACAGAACAGTAAGCACACAAATTGGTGTAACTGCGCGAGATTTGATACGGTTTTTGTGGATTACCGGCGCCGATTGTTATACGTTGCGCGTAGGAGGTGGGCGCGCAAATGGAATTTGCAGTTCGGCGACGGGACCAACCCGGGAGAGCCCGAGGTGTATCGATGTCGTCGTCGCTGTCTATAAATGGTGCTGTTTGTAACGGACGCCGGTGTTGCGAATATTGCGAAAACTCGAAACTGGTTACTTCGCCGGTTTGTCCACGTCAGCCGTTGTGGGCGAAGAGGCGAAGCCCCGGTTAAACTCCTATGACGTGTGGCGTTCGTTCACGCTCGCTTGCCGCGGGCTATGAGGGTGGGTGAGCGCTGGTTAATGGGTTGGATTAATTATACATTGTGCGACGGAACGCTTGTAACCCAACTAGGCGGAAGAAAACGACTCCTGTGTGTGTCTTTGCGCTCAGCCAATACGGTATTTTGTTTAACCGGAAGAGGTTGGCCGCGGTCCAATACCGGCGTCCTTCGGCGACCGACTCATTAGCGAAGAAGATGTCGCCACTGCCGGCCTGTTTACAAACACGCATTTTCCGAGTATTTGCGGCCCGGTGCTGCGGCGCCGGCAGTCGCAGCACC
>KN172976.1:66858-79550 GCA_000757755.1 Steinernema glaseri
AAATGGCGGAAAATTATAGAAACAACGCCTTTCGGCAGGTGTTTTGAGGAAGGCAGATTTCAAAATCTGCGCTATTCTTGGAGTTATTTTGCCGGAAGCAGTAAAACTTTACGTGTTGTTCATTTTCAAATTTCTGTTTACGAATCCGTTTGAACGAAGACCAAAACAACGTTGGCCGGAAATCAGTTCAAATTCAAGTTGGCCGCGATTCAAATATGGAGTTCAAACTTGCTATTAAAAGGGGGAAGGGCTACAAGTAGGATTTATGAAAATAACCGCCAAATCTATTCCTTTGGGTTAAACTTAAACCTTTGACCTTACATCCGCACCTAGCGTGGTGCTATGAAAACTAAGAGGCATCGTTGGAGGTGTAGAATTCTTACACGTTTAAAAAATCGTTACTGTATCACTGATATCACGGTTTTTAAGAGATCTTGCACTTGTGATGTACTGTTTCTGGCCTACGTCTGGGCGTAGATAATGTCTAGACGGAAACTTTTTAAAACTGATTGTCATCTGCCGTCTGCGACAGCACCTAGTCAACGGTTTACTCATAAATCGTTGCCTTGTCACAGATACGTGGGTGTCGACAAATCACAATCCATCGTTCTGGACTTGTTTTTATTTTGGATTCGATGCTAAAAATAGAGTTTCGCTCTCAGGTGACAAGAGGACATAGCGCAGAACTTGAGTGGGAGAGAAAAACAGTCGGATTTGGTCTCTCCGACGGAGCCTTAAGCGGTGTTATGTGATTGTCATATGTTGTGATGTAATTTTGGTAACAGTTACGAAAGAAGATACCGTATTTGCGCCTGAGAACACTCAACACCATATGACTAGAACATTACAATTGCTTCACCGCTCTGTCAACACTTTGAACTTCAATGAGTTTGTCGATTGCCGTTGCCGGCAGGCACAATTTACGACTTCTCTATATCAAACGCGGGACCTATGGAACAGGGTGGGGAAATTTTGGACTGCACGTTGAAATAGTTTACACTGTGGTTTGCAAGCTACAACAGTCTGAAAGATGAAAAAATCGGATAGTTTTGGATAGTTTAATTTGACACAGTCGCGGCCTTCTGTGGCCTTCTTTGAGCCTCTTGAGAAATATAAACTGGCTGTCCTATCTCTTTGTCCAATAATGTCAAAATTTAAATCCATCCGTCTTTAGCCATGACCTTCATGGTTGTTTTTATACTCTCTAAAACTGCTCCTCTCCTTGAGCCGACTACTCAGAGAGCCTATCGCACTGATCCCGTAGATCTCCTCTCACATATCATCTGCTGAATCACCTCTCGTGTATTTCCGATCGCACTTTCCCACGTTGCCTCTGCCGTCAGCTCGAATTTTTGACGATTATGTGCGAGGGCGAAACGATGCCATCCTCGCGGCTGACACCACTCGCGGTGCAATTTCTTTGCAAAACGTCAGAACATCTGCCGCCCGGAGCACCCTTGTGCATCCTCTAGACTCGCAGACCGTCGGAAACGACACGAGTGGGCGCCGTTTAACGAACGACGGCGGCGAAAAACATACCGGAAATTTGTTGCAATCCGAATTTGAACGTCGGTGGAACGGCGATGTTTATAATTTCCGCATAAAATTCCGACCGAACTAAAATTCAAGGTTGCGCCGCCGAAGTCGCCCGCTGAGCGACGGAACGGAACGGAATGCGTGACCTCGCGTAACGTCTTCCAAACACGGGAGTTGCAAAAGATCAACTGGAGGCGATTTGTCACACACACCTAGAGCGATGGTCTTTCCCGACCTTAATACGTGTGATACCGTACTTTAAACGCGTAAGAGGCGAAAGGGAAACGAGGCGCACCCAATGTTACAATATTCTTATCGGGAGTACACAACGAGAAGGTTTTTCTTTGTATTTTAATAATCAATTGCGCCAGCGGACCTAGAGCTTGGGCTTCAGTTAGTGTGTCGAGCATGAACATTGTTGTGATAGCCCGCGTCATTTGTGGTCAGTCTCAAATTGGCTTACGCTCCTCCAGAAATACGTCACACAGAGGCCTATTCTGTTTTAACAATCCCTTAACAAGCGCTGCAACGTCATTGTGTTGGACTCAAAAGCTATTCTTAGCGATTCACTGGAAAGGACACCAAGTGCAGTACGTCAGCTGATTGAGCGCTCTACCGAATGTCCTTTTTGCAAGTTTTCGGAAAACAAGGTTTTAATGAATACCATTTGCCACGTAAGCAGGGGCCGCCTTTCATAGCTGTGGATGCGCAACCGGAAAGGGTATGGTTACATACGTCATCTCCATGTTGGATTCTGAACATAGCAAAGCAAATCAGCCGTGGTTTGCATTAGAACACATCAATGAGGCGAATACGGTGTTTTCGAGCATTGGAAAAAGGAGTAGGCCTACAAAAAGCTGAGAGCTAGCCGAAAAATGTGGTCGGAGTCACATTAGTTGAATAATTCACATTTCCAGGCTTTCACTAATTTTTAACCAGTTACATTATCTGTGCACTTTTACACTGAACCATGGCTTTTCTCACTAATGGTATTCGTCTCTTGCTCACACATATTATCAACCCCACGTGAATTTCAATGCCAACAGATGAAAGAGCACGTGATTCTGTGATCGTTGGCCTCCAGGAAATCTCCACATATTTTGATAAATAATTACCATCTACCCAATACCCAATCTAATGCACCGTTCACAGCTGATAATGTGAATTCCTCATATAAGTCGGATAACAAAATTGGGAAAGTATCACCTGGAGCGAACTACGCCCTCTCCAGACCGCATATTACATCTGTCAGCTGTGCTTTGGTCACGCAATCTGGCGTGCCTTCCGCAATTAGAAGCTTAACAGATTCCACGAAAGGTAATTATGGCGATCGGTCGACCGCAACCGAAGGATTTAGACTACCATAGGTGTGATGGGGACCAGCATTAATTATTAAAAACCATAAGGAATGTTATCGTACGGCGTGGTCAGCTGTGAGCAGATTGGCCTCGTGTGATTTCTGATGCCGATTAACCCAAAAAACAAACAAAGCTACGTCAGAAGTCAAAGTGACATTTGATTTGATCAAACAGTGGAGACCAAACAAACAAAAGCTTTTGCAAAAATGTGATCATCTGCGATCTCGAACGTCTACTAGTTGTGCCGTTTCTTCTACCTCTTGCGAGGACTCTTAACCCAGGGACTGACGTAAAGTTGCCAAATATTTTCAAAGAACCAAGAAGACGCCAGGGTCTCTACGGGGGCCTTCATCTTCAACTTTATCTAGAAATAAAGTCCGAAAACACAGAGATCGCTATAAAATTAACAAGATATTACTGTTTAAGCGACAAGTTTAAAGGAAAACACAGAACATATGCAAAGCTCAGATGTTGCCAAAAATTATCACAGAAAATCTCAATAGTGCAATTAAATTCGACCTTCAAACGCTCATTTTTCGTTGAATGCTCATTGCTCCCGACGCCATGATTTCTCAAACACCAAGACACAAAAAATTGCGCGTTTAAAACACAAAAGTCTGCAGATATTGGGAGTCGCCCTTTCTCATGCATGATCTAATGCTCACGACTGGACGTCTAAGCATAAATTCCTATTGCGGAAGCTAATCGGTTTTCAAACGTTCAGCAATTCGTCATGTTCCCCGATTGCTCCATCATCCGATCGGATATCTTTGTTTATTATGCAAAAATCTCTCCATGCGCAGCCCTGGCCGACAGACCACTTTTTAGCTAGCGGACACGCTTGTCGCTTTTTCGCTCTCCGTCGTTGACCTTTGGCTTCGCCGTCGCCGTCGATTGAAATGAGACCAGCGCAGCAATTAGGAATTACGACTGTTGCGCTCTCCGGACCGCCGGGAATTGATAAAAACGGACGGACGACCGGAAAAGCATTTTTATTTGAAGGGTAATTAATTTTGCGTGATCTGTTGATTACAGCGCCTATGGTGGACAATTAATAGGTGTTTATGTCGTTCTGGTGCGGCTTGCGTTGGTGAGATCAAGGGGGGACGAGGAAGTGAATGAACTTTGCTTTTCGAAGAACGGAGAAGCGGAAAAACAAATTGGAAAGAAAACTTTGTGAGGGGCAAGCTACGAAAAGGTGGGGACAAGAAATATGCACTCTGGAAAATGCGTAATACTTAGAAAACTATTTATGAATTTTCCTCGAGATTCTAAAAGTAGCTGTAAAGCTGCGCTGATTTACGCAACAAGGCCTGTTTACAGCAGCTTTCTTTCAATTAGGAGGCAGCGAATCAGATCTATCCGTGTCCTTACAGTCAAGCGAGAAATGCGCGACCATCCGCGTGTTAGAACGATAACAAAGGAATGCGTAGAAAGAACAGACAACGTGAACGAAGAAAACAGCATCGCAAGGCTGTTTCGATGATGCGCTCCAGCGAAACTAAGTCAACTTTTCTCATCGGCCGAAAATTTGAGTCCGTCTCCTTTGCCGAAGAACGTCGCCTAGACAATCCAATTACTGCAATTTACACCCCAAGGGAGATCGATGTCAGCAAGAAACGACCGTAAAAACTCAGCAATTTTTTTCATTCTCCATTATAGTCTTGTTGAGGTAGTGTTATATCCTTCTGCAGAACATGTGCGGTTAATTTGGAATGGAGGGTGCGTGCTAAAAGGAAGTGGAACCGTAACAGGTCTCACATTCACAGATTTACTCAGTCACTGCTGCTCTCTCTCTGGACTTAAGCTAGCGAAAACCGAAGTCTCAACACAAACGGATAATTGATGAGCTGGTTCCGTCTCTCGACTGAAAATCGTTTGACGACGGCTGACTAACAGAAAAAGAGGAACGGAAGGCGCGAAGGTCTCACAACGCGGAACAGGAAGCGCTGTTTTTGTGCCGTTAGCTGAACCCAAACTGTTCTTCCTACGATCCAATTAATCAAGTGGTGTCAGTTCGCAGAACTCAGAGCGAAGAAAACAAGGAAATCAAATGAGAAGAAAACATTCTTCAAGGAGAACATTTTTTCTCAGAATATTTGCCTCCTTCCACGTTTTCGGTACTCAACCTTTCCCTCTCCTATCTTTCTTGTTGTATCAGTGATCCCCTACGGCTACGCAAGACACACACGAAGTGAATTTTCGACGTTATGTTGTGGGCTCAAACGGTCACTGATAAGAGTTGGGGTCAACTTTTATCGCTTCGGTCAACATCGTTGCCTACGGACGCGTACTTCACTGCGAAAGGCACATCATGTGAACTATGTTGTTTGCTTACGTGCACGGCTCTCTCCGCAAGAGGAAGGTAGCAAATGTAGGAAATACGTCTCCGTCGACAACAACAAACAATTAATTAGGTGGAACCAGTTTTGAGCGAATTTCGTGAAGATCCTCTAGAACAGGTCGTCGCCCATTGTAATTTATAGTTGTCGTAAAACGCGGAATTTGTTTGCAAACCGCACGGGTTGCATGGAGGAGAGGGTGTAGCGACAGACCTGGTCTCAGGTCGAAGGTCATATGTGAACAGAGCGCCAGGAGATCAGAAAATAAGCGGTGATAAACTCGAGTTAGAGTCCAAATGACTTGTATGGCGACGTGTCGTCCGAGACATTCCCATAGAGCTAGTTTTCGCTCTGTAATGTTTTCAGCTCCTGCTGAGAAGTACTTCCTGATCTCAAAGATGAAGACTATGAGATAAGCGTGTTTTCTCCTAATAATAAACACAAATTCTCCAAATAATAGGGACTATCACGTATTGCCGACTCACATGGTGTACAAACTGATCTTGTTGTTTTCTGGTACTATACTCTCTGCACTTTAGCTGTCCGAGTCATAGTTATGGACAACGGTCTTACAAAAGCCTGTCTATATGACTATCATGGGAAGCAATGTGGCCAGACGATATGCAGCCGACGATAACTCATCAAAACAATGAGTCTGATGCTGCTGTCTTTTGTCGAAGACAAAACGTTGTGAAAAGGCAAAGGAAATTGTGCTATTCTCTTGAAATCATCGCTAATCATTGGTATAATTATAGAAGCAGAACGACGAACCTTGGCAGAATGACTCATTGTTTTTCGGCAACTGTAAATGGGTGACGAAGCTCTGGTTGTCCAAATGTTTATATAAACAAGTTTGCCGATTGCGAAATTGAAGGTACTGTGACATGTTTTGATATCTCAATGTGATTCCATTTTTTGAGGGGAATTTTAGTAATCTTGTGATGGATTTGTACTTGGTTCAAACACCGGGAATAGAAAACCTAGAAAATCATTCCCCAGAGCCCTTCACGACCATCTGAGCTTGATCTTCTGCTTCTTTCTATTGTACAGTTTCGTCACTACAGAGATTCTGTATGATTCTACAGAGGTCTGGGAGATCACAGCGTTTGCTGAATGTACCGCACTGTTTGGCGACAAAGTGATGAGTCAGCCTGCAGCTGATCATTTCACGACCTCGTCTCACGTGGGTCACATTCCGTCACTCTCCGCACAGCTGGTGACGGTGGCACACACGGATGCGCCTCGGCAAACTTTAATGCGAATCAGATGACACTCTACAAGAACCAATTTGGCGTCATCGAAGGTTTTGTTTGATCACGCCGTCCTGTTCCCAACGCTTTCCTCGAACAGGAGCGTGTGCGTTCGAGACAGACAGATGAGTGTGCGGTGACCTTTAAAACAAACAGGGATGGTGCAATTTCCTGAAGTAAGTGTAAATTTGCGGTGAAAAACTGTCTTAAAAGTGACCTCTGCGGCGATGGGAACGAGCTGACATGTCATAAGGCTGATTACAGCGTCTGGAGTGTCACGTAATTGGTGTAATTTTGGGAAGTAACGCGTAGGCAAACTACCGTTCTATTTCGGTCGAATTGATGTAAATGAAAAGCTTAAATGACAGGAGAGCTAGGAGACGCGACCGCATAAAAAATGGTTTGCAACACAGAGGGACCATTTATACAATCGGTTCTCTTTGTTCAGGTTAGAAATTACCTGTAAGGAAGAGAGCAGTCACGCACTCGAGAGGTGATGTTTATGGAGATGAAATTGGACACTACTTCCAACGCTGGGAAGTCTTAAAAACCAGGAAGCAACCAGAAACCCTTCAGATATCCGAAGTTTGCATTGCAGAACTATAGTTCTCAAATTTCTGCAAAAATGTGCCCAGCAAAACGCGACCCCATGTGGTACCATAAACCAATTGTTAATGCAGTTAGAAGTGTTCCAACTGGTTCAATTGGCATAAAAAAAGTGATGCTTTGATGGAAAGTTATAAAAACACCGATGACATAAATCCATTCAAGGATTATCTGAAGACACACTCGACAAAAAGTTGTGTCCAGCTTCGAAAAAACCGATCGAACAACAGGAGAGCTGGACCTTTTCTAGGAAGAAGTCCCTTTTCTGCCTTCAAAAGCTGGGATATGTCTTGCTCAATGAGGCTTCCTGATCCTGGCCTAATCAGTATTATGAGAAACTCAACACGTCAATGTCTTTATCCCCTCGTTCTGTTTTTGGCACTATCGTTTCCGAGCTTTGCAAGCGGATCACTTTAAGTTGCCCACGTACCAACGGAACAACACGCGGTGAATAACAAGATTGCACCTGCAAATCTCCTGACAAAGTGCATCTCCTGTTTACAAGTTTCCGTTCTCCCAATCAGTCACAAAATCTGTCTGAAACACGAGCACAAGCGTAGGTGGCATTTCCGGCGCCAGCCAGCAGCAAATGCACCCCCACACATGCCATGGATGCCACCATTGCACTTATGAAATTCTTTCTCCTGTCCCAGAGGTCAGCGCACGAAATGCACAAAAACGTGAGGAGCCGGCTGGCGGCGGTGTCCTTTGCCGAGGGCAAATTTTCTGCGCGCTCGGAGGGCAAAGAGCAACTCCGACGCTGTCGCGCGGTCGGAAGTGTGCTTCCGTGAGCGAGGGGTCGGCAAACTGGAAGAACCACAGAAGTCGAGTTGAAGTTTGCAGTCTTGCGCGCTTGCATTTTGCACGAGGTTTTATCACCTGATCGTTATCAAAACTAGGCTAACTCGGGCATATTGGGATCACAGAGGAGATGATGACGAAACGTGGGATCAAAGTGCGTCATGGGTTTCGGGACAGCTTTGATAATGATGCATGTACACTGGACGCGGAAGAAAACGATCTGCGTCACGAGTGACATCGATAAACACTTCTAGGTTTTGTAAGCAGGCTCGAAATGTGAAAGAAGAGGACTGCATGGAATGTGACCGCGGAAAAATATGCAACACGATATAAAATATCATAAGCAAATGAGAATCTTACGGTTAACCTGCATACTGTTAAGAAGCAGTGGTCCACAACGAGTAGAAGTAAAATAACGAAATGGAACGGCATGCACCGCCTAATACTGCGTTGTTAATTATTAATCAGGATAATATACCGTGTTGTATCCAATTACTTGACCTCTTCTAGCGCGAACGTTTATACCTTTTCCTAGAACTAATGTAAAGGCACAGTACAATTGTAGTTTCACATTTCTAATTGCCTTTAGCATATGCCCAGAAATGCAATATACAATTTTGTCTATTCCGCTATGCCTTCTTTCGAATGTTTTTTCTTAAGCCTTCTTTCCGCTTTCTTTCCGCTTTCTTTTCTTGCCTGAGCGCTAAAATTATCACTTATCTCCGTAGCACGCTTTTTAACAAAACGCAAGCTGCGTTGCTCTTTGTGTGCAAGCAGGAAGTTAAGCGGACTATGAATGCAAGTCATTAATTCGAATCGCTCACAGCTGATGCCTTCCCGCACGATCAGACACCTTTTATGTCTGACGTCCCTAATGGGGCCACCGTATTTGGTCTTTGCACCACTTCCTTTTTGCAAACAACCTCTGAACCATTAAAACAATCATCTTCCATGTGCGACGGCTTGCACCACTGATGGATGCTTCTATGAATTATGTGTGCAAAGGCCAAACGGGGAGGAAGTTGTGTCTATGGCCTTGCACTTTGCTTCGTTATCAGCTGGCCGTGCTCGGAAGTCTAGACAGTGTGGTCTGCAGCACGCCCGGGCGCCTCACCGCTCTTGCACAGATTCACATGCTCTCGACGATCTGATAAGTTCTGATTTTCTCAGCGATGATGACTGTGCCTGAGAGACGCAAATTCCGCTCATATCTTTCTGATGACAGGATCACTTTTTTGCATAAATGCAAATCGTCTGCCAACGAGGCGCCACCATGCGGAAGAATAGGAAAAAAGCAGCGTTTTGAATAAAAAAATCGCGAAATATCCGAATAAATAAAAAAATCAACCCCACAAAAAAAACATTAATATTAAATCCTCTCGCCACGAAGATTCAAATAATTGTTTCCATAAAAAATATTTCGGCTTAAGACCTGGTCCAGGATAGTATCGGAGAAAATATGTACTGATCCTTGTAGAGAACGTATGTGTAAATCTAGCCGATAGTTCTGTTTTGCAGAACTGGGAATCTATGATCTAATTTTCAGGATACTCTTATGGTGCATGACAGTACGTTTCCGATGGAATATTTTCAGACAAAAGAATTTTAAATTTTAGAAGTCTACGAAGAAGCCACTTAACACAGAGATGCATAGACAACTACATCAGCAGCGGAGAACGAAGTAGTTAAATCTGCTAAAACACAAGAACGTTGGGAAGATATCAACAACCCCATTAACGTAAGACCTGGCAAATCGCTAGGCAACTAAAAGCACTGGTCTTTGAAACTCTGTAAGCTACACAGAAAGCTTCTGTGGAACTAATTTATGAAATCGGCATAGTATGGTTTCTTGTGTTTTGATCAGCGTTCCGGTACAACATCGCACAATGACCCCAATTTTTCACATCGTTCCACTACCTTGCGTCTCGTCCTGTACATCTTAGCAAATTTCTGCACTTTAAGTTTCTGGTACGGTCGTTCACTCAATTTGGTGCTGATAAGGTGGTGATGCAAAGGCGAGTGACCTAAAACAGGTAACTCTTGTGTCATGTAAACAAACCGGTCAGTTCTCAATCCAACTTTTTTGGTCTTGCACTTTGGTTATTTGTGCGAAAATTAACGTCGAGCTGTTCGCATATCTGAAGTGCACTTTCGAGGTAAAAAGCTGTTGACACTTGCAGTCGGTTCTGTTCCGTTAACAGGTCATCGAACAGAAGACGGTGAGATCTACGTTACTTACCACATAAATCTTTGACAAAATTTTAGAGAAGTCTGGCTACAACAGTGGTTGTATATATATAAGTTCCAGAATTGTATGTATTATGAAGTGTTGTAAATATGTTCGAAACACATATGTCGTTTTCCACTCAACTTTAAATCAAGTTGTTTCCTTTCTAGGTTTTCCTTAAACTTCAACAGAAATATCTTCTAATACCAATAACTCCATGTATATCAATTACCAAACCACGCGTTACTGTAACAAACTACGTGATTAACTGCCGATTTCGTCATAGTTTCTATTAATTAAGCCACAAAAGTGCAAAGGCATTAAAAATTAGTTCCAGTGAATTAAAACCATCTGTAAGGCATGGGATTCTCCCGTGGGATTGGCATGAGACTAATGCTATTTATGTATGTTGCTCCTAGAATGGCTAGGGAATCAGATGTGAACGGCTGACTTGGGAAAACCCTTTGTCTTTTTTATTCTAATTGAAGATCTTTAGTTCTATTGCTCTAAAAGACATCCCAATGTCATGTCCCATTTGTCTAGTTGCCGCTTACAAACTGCATCTGTGTCGTCCCAATTACACGTGCATTTTTACGCTTGAAAGTGCACATTCCCTTGTGAATTACCGGTAATTTTAGCCGCCTGGGCACCAATTCCAGACCGCTTCTCTTGGGATGACCAAATTAGATCCATTAAGAAACGATGGCGGCAGCTTGTCAGAACAATGGCAAAATATAAGGCTGAAAAGTTGGCGAACCAGGGTGGCGAAATTACAGTGACGTTAGTATATTAACAGATTGATCACGGTGCGATGATCGTCTTTTATGGGTATATCCATTGCAAGGTAATTTGCGAAATGGCCCCAAACAATTTTTTAAACTCATGAGGTTTGCAATTCATCAATGTTGACTTAAGCCACATGGCAAAAAAATGTTGCTCCTTTACCCACATTTCACAACCCCAATTATCCCACGCGTTGTTTGCCCAGCGGCAAGCTCAAACTACACAGCTGAGGATTATGTTTGCCTTGTTTGCTTTTTGTCAAATTCGACGTCAGCACTTCTGCTCGTGATCTGATTGGCTGCGTTGGCAACGAAAGGTAGTGAAATAATGCACAAAATACAAGACAATTTGGCATTTTTACGTATTGTCACATAACGAGTAACTTCGGTTGCGTATATGGGTATCAAAAGCAATGGGTTTTCATCATTTTCCCTCACCGTTATCCTAGAATTTTTTTGGTAATATTTTTATGAGTGCAGTCTTTGACTTCATCCACGTGGCTTGTTGACTACTTGGAGGCAGCGATTGTGAAAACCAAGATAGTGGTAAGATAGTGCAAACTATGCATGATACGGAAAAATACGGAGTAAATTAAAAAACAATTCCACAGAAAAAAAACGAGAAAATTCGATGAAATTGACAGCGATTTCTGAGATTTGGCACCCGACAAATCGTGTTTCTTCAATTAATTTTGAAACGTCGCAGTTAAGATTTGTGAGTCTTGAGTGAATGTTCGAAAATTCCGGAAAGGTAAACGTGCAAAGTTGCGAAATTGACGGTAACCAATGATCGCTACAGTCTAGACGCCCAATGGAAAAACGATGAGGTTGGATACTTGAAACGGATGGTACTTTGTCCGTTGATCATTAATATGGAACATCAGATTGCGATTTTTTATGCACCTCAAATGACTGGAATAATGCAGTAGTAGTATTTGTAGTTGTACCTTACTGGGTACGCCTACAAAAACAAAAATAAATATTGTCGTCGAAATTATTCTTTTGTTCCTCACTTAAGGCATTTAAGTCACTCTTCTTGCTGGCTCATTTCTCGCAGTCAGACATTCCTTTGTCGATCTCTGCTAAAAAATCCTAATGCGAGTTGGCAGTTGGCCGATAACGTGTGTTGTTGTGCGGTAAATTTTTAGTTCGCCAACAAGCTTCGCCGGTACTGTGAACTTTGTTCTTGACTGTACCTTGTGCGTTCGTCGATTTTCGAAACTTTCACTTTTGACGTCGGACGAAACGTCACACCACCTGACAAGCACGGAACCACGTTAGGCGAACAAGCCGGGGTGACGACAAGGTTCGCTTGTGTGGCTTAACGGGTCACCAGCTAACTCCGCGATTTCGTTTCGCGGAACCAGGTGACTAATCAGGCGAGGACCCCTAGGGCTTTTTGCTCCATTGCTTACACATCGTCAGTAGGCAAGCACGTGAGCAGCGTAGCCCAATCATGTCCTCGCCGTCGGGGTTTCTGTTCTGTCGGCGGTTCTGTCGGTCAGTTTGTCTGTTCTGCGCGTTTTCGCGCAGTTTAGACTTTGATCGCAGCTGCGCGGGTATTGGCGATCAATCGACCCTACTTGGGCGCGTTCTGTGACGCACCGGTACGGAAGTAATCGTATTAGGTGTATTAGGCGCAGCTAATTTTAGAATGCCAAAAAAGAAACCGAGGCGAGGAGTAATCGCCTTGACGCCTGATTGGCTTAGACACCGAACAGGCACAAATTTACGTTACGGTTAGGACGGGATTTTACCCGATATTCTCCGCAGCACATATTCTCCGAGGC
>KN172997.1:19469-29578 GCA_000757755.1 Steinernema glaseri
TGTACGAGCCTTTACGATTGCACATCGTGAGGTTAAAGCAGTCCGAGCAAAACTGGATGTTCGCATCATCTATCACGTGTAATTACAAATTGTATCCTTCAAAAAGCTTCGTTCTTACGAAGCAATAGACTAATCCTAAGCTGAGCAATTATTCTCACAAGGATTAATTCTTATTCTGTTCCAAAGTTCAGCTCTAACAGCTGTAATAAGCCTAATAACATTATTTTACCCACGTAACAGACATTTCATCTGCAATTAGTCAAACAACACACAACCAACCCACATTTACCTTTGAGAACATCGTCATTATACCCTCATGAGCGGAAAACACCCTTATAGTGCTCTGTGCACTATCTTCCTGCCAATTCTTCCCGTCAGTGACCGTCAGTGACTGCTCCCCCACGTTTCCTACAATTCTCTGAGTTTTACTTTCTCACTGCGTGGGAAAAGGCCACACTGTTCCTACGACAGACGCTTAAGCATCAAATACCGCTAGGACTCGAAAATTCTCTTGTATTGCCAAGATGTCCGAACCTTATGAAGCTCTCTACAACCGAATTCTCGACGTAACTGCTATTATAAACACGCCTATTAAAATATTCGTCATGGTAATTGTCGTCCGCTGTTCCACGCCAGCAATGCGATCCTTCTCCCTTCTGCTCTTAAACGGACTGTTCTGGAACTTCATGGCCAACTTTATTTTTGTATTTCTACATATTTACCCTTTATTTCCCGCGGAATGCTTCCAAGCAGACGGATTGATAAGTTTAGTTACGGATAGCGAAACTGTTGGACACGTCATGTTCTGTGTGCTGTTCTTCTGCATTCTAAATGGCATACTGTCCTTCTCTTTCACCTTCCCCTACAGATACATGGTATTTGCGCACCCATTAACCGTAGACAAGATCAAACGAACATGGATTGTACTGTTCTGCATAGGAGTACATGTGGTGACAGCCATTTTCTTTATTTATCTCTATTCCTTCTGGGTTGTTCATTCTCCGGAATACCTTATCTTAAAAGAAGAACAAGAAATTGGAGCCGTATTCTGCTTCAAGGCGTATGGACCTGATAAAGAGAATATGCTCGCTTTCTATCTACTCATTTTGTCAGTCGCTGCAGTCATCGGATTGGGCAGTACCATTCTTCTACTTCTCTCCATCCGTCGTGCCAGCCTTGTATGCAACAACAACATTTACTTACAAAGTCACAAGCGCATCCTATGGACTCTTATCTGGATTACCTGTATCCCTCTTTTCCTTGGCGTCTTGCCCCTTACCGCTGCGCTTGTCATTGCAGTGAATCCTCAGATTCCTAATGCTAGGCCGATCGGCATGGTTTGCGCTGTAATGATGTCGAATCATGGAACTGTATATGCCATCGCTTTAATTGTTGCAATTAAGCCCTACCGTGTTGCTGTGCAACAAATTTTTAGAAGTATTCTGGCACCGAATGTCGTTAGTGGTTTAGTTATTTCGAGCTAATTGTTTGTGAATGTACTTCTCGTTGATTCCGTAATAAAGTCTTTGTGACCTATCTTTGGCTGTACAGGTCTAAGCGAGACAGATTAATGGATTGATCTTTTTCATTCCCTAGCCATGGTTCCATTTTCTCTTCCTCACGCCTCAGGACATCGTCACTTAATTTACATACTTTGTACATTAGTCAAATGGGTCTGGTGCCTTCGGTGACTGCTTCATAAGTCTAGATTGTCTAGATTCCGAGAGTAAGTCTAGATTCGTGCGAGTCATCATCGATGAGTGTTTAGTGTTTATCGTGTTCAGCTTTAGGAAGAACACCTGCCCTTCATTCATTAGGCTTGTTTTGAGGTTTTCCTAATAAGTTCTTCGAAGTCCACCGTCACAACAAGCAGTGTCACTCTAGTGATTAGAGTGCGTTTAGGCGACACCTTTCGCTTGATCTTAACTTACAAAAACAATTCCCTAGACTTCGTTCACTTTCTTGTTACTTCAAGACAGCAGACTTTCCCAGGGCACGGCTGTGAGTGGAGAAGCCAGTTTTTCTCATTTTTTTTCCGTTGCACTATTCAAACATGTCGGAACCTTACGAGGTCCTCTATAACCGTATTCTCGATGCAACAGCCACTTTCAACATCCCCATCAAAATATTCGTCATGTTTGTTGTTGTCCGGTTTTCTACTCCGGAAATGCGATCGTTTTCCCTTCTGCTCCTAAACGGACTGTTCTGGAACTTCATGGCCAACTTAATTTTCGTCTTCCTACACCTGTACCCTATGTACCCGGCGGAATGCTTCCGAGCAGATGGAATGGTCAGCTTGTTTTCTAAAAGTGAGACTTTCGGACATATTATGTTTTGTGTGCTGTTCTTCTGCATTCTCAATTGCGTCCTTGCTCTAGCTTTCACTTTCCCCTACAGATACATGATATTCGCGCATCCAATAACGGTGGCGCGGTTAAAAAAACACTGGATTATAGCTTTCTTTGCTGCAGTTCATGTGGTCACGGCCTCTATTTTCGTGTTTGTTTATATCTTCTGGGTTGTGCCTTCTGCTGAGTATCCCATCAAAGAAGAGCTACTTGAAGGTAGAAACTTGTTCTGCTTTATGCCATATGGTCCTGATAAAGACCACGCCTTACTTATGTTTCTAATCGTTATGGTACAAGGCTTAGTTATCGGCCTTGGAAGCACCTTCCTCCTACTGCTTAGCATCCATCGTGCTAGCCTCATATGCAACAACGCCTATTTGCAAAGCCATAAGCGTATTCTTTGGACTCTTATCTGGATCACCTGCATTCCCCTTTTCATCGGGGCTATTCCTCTAGTCATTGCTCTTGTCACTGCTATGAATCCTCACATTCCTTATGCAAAGTTCATCTGTATGGTGTCCATCATTCTGATAGCCAACCATGGAACTGCCTACGCCATCGCTTTAATTATTGCGATTAAACCTTTCCGAATTGCTGTTCAACGCATGGTCAGAAACGTATTGAAGCCGAATGCCACCAGCGTCATTGTTGTGTCTAATTTGTTACTTACCACTGAAAATCGCACTAATGCAGGGCAGCACCTTTCAGGAATAGATCCAAGTTCCAATATACTGATATAGCCTTTGTAGTGCAAACAATTATCGGAATTTGTCATATAGTTTAATTAGTTTTTAAAGCTGTATCTTTGGGTCCCTTGCCTGGATAATAAAGTTTATTTCATAAGCTCGTTGGCACAATATTATTGTCCTTACGAATGTCATAAGAACAGAAAAGGCTTATGAAAAATACGCTATTAGTGGTGTGTCTTAATAGCGTTGTGCTAATGTCCTTGATTGAAAAGTGCACACACTTACTCTATGGACCCCGTTTTGATTTGATATTACAGCAGCAACAGCCGAATAGTGCACCCCTTCAGCAAGGATGACCGCTGTCTAGTAGTGTCATTCAAAACCAATGACCCACGTTTCTTTATACTGCTGACGAAATTCTCGCTTAAAATGACGAACCATCGAAGGTCGACCTTCAGCTCTATATAGAGCGCTAAAAAGCAGTGTTCGACAAGTGTTCCGTCTAGAGTCATTTCCCAGAGAACGCAAGGCTAGGTACGTGCGATCCTCCCACCTTCGTGCTGCTTTCTTTGCATGAGAGAAGTCACACGGCCTACGTTGACTGCGTTCTCGAATCATACAGTGAAATTGCGAAAAAAGACATAAGAGGAACCACACATAAAGAATAATAAGGGCGACCGAAATATGGTCTTTCCCCGCTGTGAAACAACAGAATTGAGACCAGATATCAAGAAAAATTATAGATGTGAACCGTAAACATCTTTCAGAAACTTACGTTACTTATTTCACACCATTTCGCGGCTGCTGGGTACGGTAAGCACCAACCGGCAGTTTGTAACTGAAAAGAAGGCCTATCACTTCGGTCAGAAACGTATTGAAGCTGATAAATTGATAAAGTAGTTGCACCGGAACATACATTAGTGCAACAAAAGGTATTATATTTTACATAAACACATAGGCACCTGTCGCACCGTTTGCCGCCTGTCGTACTGTTACAGGTAAAGTGGCTTCTCTGGCACATATATTAGTGCATGGTGAGGTATTTTATTTTACATAAAAACATCTCATGGGCACCTGTCGCACCATTCAGACGTAGTTCTCAACTTGCTCTGTTTCTATTAATACTGGGTTGGACCGAGAACGGGTTGGTAAGACTTATGTCTTGTGATACCGTTAAGAATTCGAAATAATTTTATGAAGGTCCGGGTTTTTACCTTCTGTGGTTGCATCGTTTAGCACGTTTAGCACGTAGTATTGGCATACGACTACAGTCTCACGTTTCCCAGTCCATGTTCCCACTCGCTGTCATCTTTCAGCAAACAGCGTTTCCTGGGAAAGCTTCCGAGTGAAAATAACAGAAAGCCTACTAGCCAATTTCACTTTCTCATTGTTCTTCCACTATGTCGGATACCTACGAGGTTCTGTACAACCGCATTCTTGACGCAACAGCCACTTTGAACATGCCTATCAAAATATTCGTCATGGTAATTGTCGTTCGATTTTCTACTAAGGAAATGCGATCCTTCTCCCTTCTGCTCCTAAACGGACTGTTCTGGAATTTCATGGCAAACTTTATTTTCGTCTTTCTGCACCTCTACCCTATGTACCCGGCAGAATGCTTCCGAGCAGATGGTCTAGCCGCCTTGGTTTCGGAGAGCGAAACTTTCGGACATGTCATGTTCTGTGTGCTGTTTTTCTGCATCATCAATTGCATCCTAGCTCTGTCTCTTACCTTTCCCTACAGATATATGATATTTGCGCATCCAATTATGGTGGCATACTTTAAACGGCACCGGGTAGTTGCGTTCTGTTTTGGAGTACATGTTCTTACGACAGCTATTCTTGTTTTTCTCTATCTCTTCTGGGTTGTTCCTTCTGCTGATTACCCTATTAAAGAAGAGCTACTTGAACGTGGAACCTTGTTCTGCTTTAAGCCATATGGTCCTGATAAAGACCACGTCTTACTTATGTTTCTATTATTTCTTCTACAAGCGCTAGTTATTGGCCTAGGAAGCACCTTCCTCCTACTGTTTAGCATCCGTCGTGCTAGCCTCGTTGGGGACAACGTTTACTTGCAAGGCCACCATCGTATCCTATGGGCTCTTATATGGATTACGTGCATACCTCTCTTCTTCGGCATGATTCCGTTAGTCAGTGCACTTGTCACTGCTATGAATCCTCATATTCCTTATGCAAAGCCAATCTGCATGGTTTGCATCGTCCTGATTGCCAACCATGGAACAGTGTACGCCATCGCTTTAATCATTGCAATCAAGCCTTACCGCATTGCTGTACATCAACTGCTTCGATGCATGCTTAAGACTAACGTCGTCAGTGGTCTTATATTATCCGGTTAATTGTTTGTGTCCTTAATTCCAGTAATTCTCGAACTGTGTTAGAGTGCACATAGTGACGTAGTAATGTTCTTATTCTTTATGTTAGACTATGTATAGATCTTTAGTATAAAGTGAATATTTACGAACGCAGCCGCACACAAACGCTTGTGTTAGCACTCTTTCTAATGGTGAAAGCTGTTTTCCTTAATAAATTAGTCATTTATGGAAAAACAATCATCAGCCAAAAGGCTGTAAGCACTATGCTAGGTATATCTAGGACGAGTTCTAGTCCGCAGCGAACAAACACTTATTGCTCCTCCCTTGTCTTTGTTTTTTTTTCATTATAAAAGACAATTGCACATTCTACGACATTTTCACGTCCCAGATAGCAGCATCGAATAACAGTTATTACAGCCAGCGGATCTGCATTTCCACGTTGGAGCGCATTTCAGCTCGCTTCAATCTGCCACTTGTTCGTCAGTAAGCTGAGTTAATTGATTCGTGCATCAACTTAAAACTATTTCCTTACCAAGTCATCGAATTCCACTCTTGCTCCATAAGACACGTGATTCTAATCAAAGGACATATGCCTGTGTCAATTACTTTATACTAGAGTGTAATTATCTTAATAATTCTTTGTCGCTTTTCTGCTAAAGTGAATGGTATGCTTTGAAATTAAGCGCCGTCATCATCCTCCTCGCCAACAGTGCTACAATGACCAACACTTACGAGGCTTTCTATGATCGCATCCTCGACGTGACAGCTGTTATCAACGTGCCGATCAAAATATTCGTCATGGTTATTGTCATCCGGTTTTCTACTCCGGAAATGCGATCCTTCTCCCTCCTGCTCTTAAATGGACTATTCTGGAACTTCATGGCCAACTTTATCTTCGCATTTCTGCACGTCTACCCTATGTTCCCGGCAGAATGCTTCCGAGCAGATGGACTGGTCAGCTTGGTTGCCGAGAGTGAGACTTTCGGCCACATCATGTTCTGTGTGCTGTTTTTCTGCATCCTCAATTGCGTCCTTGCGCTGTCTTTCACCTTCCCCTACAGATACTTTATATTCGCGCACCCAATTACAGCAGCCAAAATTAAGCGCCACTGGGGCATTGCCTTCCTTTGTGGAGTGCATGTGGTAACGGCTGTTATTTTTGTTTATCTCTATTCGTTCTGGGTTGCACCCTCGCCTACTTATCCAGTCGAAGGGGGCATGGAAGGCTATGGAAAGCTGTTCTGCTTCAAGCCACAAGGACCTGATAAGAACCATGTTCTGTTCATGTTCCTAATTGTTCTTGTTGAGCTTCTGGTCACTATTATTGCGAGCACCATCCTTCTATTTCTTAGTATCCATCGTTTAAGCTCCACAATGAATAGTATCTACCTGCGCAGTCACAAGCGTCTTCTATGGGCACTCCTCTTGGTTACCAGCATCCCTATGTTCCTGGGAGGAATTCCTCTATTTATTGTGGTGATCACTGCCATGGACCCTCACCTTCCTTTTGCGCGGCCTATTTGTATGATATGTGCTGTGATAATAGCGAACCATGGAACTGCCTACGCAATCGCTCTAATTTTTGCCATCAGACCTTACCGCATTGCCGTTCAACAAATGGTCAGGCGGATGCGAAAGCCAAGTGCCGTCGGCGATCTTGCTATTATTAGCCAGTTATATGTAACAAATATTCCAGGGGATCTCGTGAAATAGGGTGACAGAGGATGTCAAACGTATCGTCCTTATCATTGTATGTCGATGTTCTTTGCAAACTTTGATTATTTCCTTTACTTTATTTATAAATCTGCTCCATTTAACGTTCTTATTCCTGTTTGTAGATTACGCTCTTCAGTCTCTTCGGACATGCCGTCGTTTATGCTCTGCGTGATAGCACGCCCATCACTTGTAAATACAAAGTTGAAGGTCTGTATATATAACGGAGAGAGCACTTTTTAATTTGTAATTGTTTATAATCCTTTCACCTTCCGTTCCCCATGAGTCCCATTGTGTTATGACTGGAAGCTCTGTAATTAACTACCGTATAAAGGACACAACAAAGTTGGAGTATTGTAGCAAAAAAATGGTGTGCGCACGTTCATTACTAATGAGTTTTTTTAATTGTTTGGTAACCTGAGATGAGAGAAGCCTTGTGTATCTTGTTATTGTCTCTTTCAAGGAGTAGAACCATGCCGCAGCTTCCAATAGCCTATACACAAACATGCAAATTCTGTACTTTGTGACTTTTACGTGCGTGGTGTGTAGTCCTTTTGCAGTTACTGTGGTTTGCTGCTCCGTTCATCATCACACATTTTTAGCTTTTGCAGACGGTGCACACATTCCTACAGTTTCTCGTCTTATTCGTTTTCTGTACTACACAGGAAAATGTCTGAGCCTCACGAGGCTCTCTATAACCGTATTCTCGATGTCACAGCCATTATCAACATGCCCATCAAAATATTCGTTATGGTAATTATCGTTCGCTCTTCTACTCGGGAACTGCGCTCTTTTGCCCTCTTTCTCTTCAACGGAGTATTCTGGAATTTCATGGCCAACTTTATTTTCGTTTTCCTGCACCTCTACCCTATGTACCCGGCAGAATGCTTCCGAGCGGATGGACTGGTCAGCTTGTTTTCCGAAAATGAGACTTTCGGACATGTCATGTTCATTCTGCTGTTTGTCTGTATTATCAACTGCGTCCTAGCACTGTCGTTTACGTTTCCTTACAGATACATGATATTTGCGCATCCAATTGCGGTAGCCAATTTTAAACAACACCGGGTTATCGTTCTATGCATCACTGTACATGTGCTTATGACATCTACTTTTTTATTGCTGTACATCTCATGGGTTGTGCCTTCTGCTGGTTACCCCATCAAAGAAGAGCTGCTTCAAGTTGGAACCTTGTTCTGCTTCAAGCCATATGGTCTTGATAAAGACCTCGTTTTACTAATGTTCCTAATTGTCATGATACAGATGCTAGTTACCATCCTCGTCAGCAGCTTCCTCCTACTGCTTAGCATCCGTCGTGCTAGCCTTACATGCAACAGCGTTTACTTGCAAACACATAAGCATATCCTATGGACTCTTATCTCGATTACTTCCATACCTGTTTTCGTCGGCGGTATTCCTCTGGTCATTGCGGTGGTCACTGCTATGAGTCCTCACATTCCCTATGCAAAACCTATCTGCATGGTCTGCATCGTATTTATATCTAACCATGGAACGGTATACGCCATTGCTTTAATATTAGTGATTAAGCCCTACCGCGTTGCCATTCAAGAGATGATCACAACCGTAGTCAAGCCTAAAGGTGTCAGTGCTGTTGATGGGCATAACACGCTATTTGTGGTTAGAACAACTGGAAATGCACTGGCATGCTAATCATTGCCATGGTTCAAATGTAACATGTAATTGGAAATATATGTGTCCCAATTCCCAAGTGGGTTCGATGTTCATTTATCATAAATGTGTGATGGTACCCAAGTTGGCTAAAAGTGGCTAAAGAACGTAAGCCCGGCAGCGACATTTCAACACCGACAAAGAAGGCGTTTTTCTCCTTGCCAGGGTAGCTCTTATCGTCGTCGCCAATGTTTGGAGGGTAATCAGAACGAACCGGACGGGAGCTAGTCACACGCTCCACTTCACTTGCGTCACAACCCAGCCATGCGAGTACTGGCCTGCCTGGCAACAGCCGCTTTTGGCTATGATCCTGAAGCGGACATGTCCACAGCACCACCACGGAGGACGGCTACATTCTTGAGCCGATCCATGACGTTTTGCCACGAGACTTTTCGGCGCGAACCGTAACTTGGATCTTTTGGACGAATTGCTCCCGTTGCATTTTTGAATAATATTTGTCGTTTAATTTCATTTTTTCTGCTTTTAACTGCACTTTTGTCGAAAGTAAGAGGTACTTTATCCGCAATGCCTATGCAAACCTTAATGAGCAAGTCGTTCAGAGCCCGATCCAAGTTACGGCTCGCGTCCAAACGTCCTGCTTCGTTCTTGATCTGCATCAATGCAAATCTTTGAACGCCGGAATAACGGCCAAATTCTTGACGTATATTTGTTATTTCTGAGTGTGCTTGGTATCAAGTTTTACAGCATATTTATCGTTCTGCCACGTTTCGCACACGATCTCTGGAATTCGTTAAATTTGATCATTTTGATTTGAGGTCTGACGGATCAACTCTTCAATGATCGCGACAGTCCGACGTTTTCAGCTCACACATTTTCAGCTTTTGCGGACGCTATTAATATTCCTACAGTTTCTCGTCTCATTCGTTTACATGTACTACACAGGAACATGTCTGAGCCTTACGAGGCTCTCTATAACCGTATTCTCGATGTCACAGCCATTATCAACATGCCCATAAAAATATTCGTTATGGTAATTGTCGTTCGCTTTTCTACTCCGGAAATGCGCTCTTTTGCCCTCTTCCTCTTCAACGGAGTATTCTGGAATTTCATGGCCAACTTTATTTTCGTCTTTCTGCACGTCTACCCTATGTACCCGGCAGAATGCTTCCGAGCAGATGGAATGGTCAGCTTGTTTTCTGAAAGTGAGACTTTCGGACATGTCATGTTCTGTGTGTTGTTTGTCTGTATTCTCAACTGCGTCCTAGCACTATCGTTCACTTTTCCCTACAGATATATGATATTCGTGCATCCAATTGCGGTAGCCAATTTTAAACAATACCGGGTTATCGTTCTATGCATCACTGTACATGTGCTTATGA
>KN172999.1:0-16004 GCA_000757755.1 Steinernema glaseri
CGACGTCGACGTCGACGCGAACGATCGTGGCCGAGCCTTTAAATGTTCTTCCGTTTGCGCCTTTTGATCCCCTCTGTTCCGCACGGCTCGGGAATATGTATGCGGACAATGGACGCGCTGACAAGTGATCGCCCAAATGTGCGAATTTTTATAGTGTATTGGTGGTGTATCATGGCATAAATACGTGCAGTGATTCAGAAACGGCAAGTCCGGATCGTTTAAAATACCTTGAAAGTTTTCCAGAATGCTCCTTTTCAAATTTCTTTTAAAAACTTATGTGTTTCAGTACAGACCGAACGCACGAAATTAACAATACTCGAAACGGTGGGAAATTAAAGTACTACTACTTGTTTACAGGACTCTTTTTCCTACAACGACGTCTTCATGAAGCTGCTCTTCTTCCGTACTGGTGTTTCCACATCAATATTCTAGTAGTAGGTAAATAAGAAAACCGCTTCCTTAATCCATGACTCCTTGCATGCTTCCCATACAGCACTCGTCCGCACACATCTTCTATCGGCTGTTGATTATGGAATGCTCGCCGTTGACGATGTGAACGCATAATCGATAGTGTCACGCGCGAAAATTTTAATTAACTGTCCAGTTCCGTAATCGATATCTTTCTTCATATGGCGATCTTGCGAGCCTGTCTTTCCGTTTTCTGTAGTTAAAAAGGACTTTTTTGCAGATCTTACGAATGCAGAACGTTGAAATTCTGACCGAAGGCGACGAAGATCCCGTTGAAGAACTGTTGTCGAGAATCCGAGGGGATCCTTGCTGGAACAGACCTACCACGTATGAAGAAACGGTAAGACGAGTCTAAAAAAGCATAGGACAGAGACTACTAAATTTGCTATAGCATGCTCGATGTTACATTACCTAGGTTATTCACATTGCAGTTCGAGCCTGATATTCCCGATCCTGCAAATGGTTTTGTGAACAATCAGCCACCGTCTCGCAAACGTCGTCCCAGAGGTGAAGAAAAGGACGGAGATTATGTCCCACCTACGCGTCAAATACGGACAAACTCTTCGAGGAAAAAGCAATCTGCGATTCGAAGTTCTGAGTCGCCTGAAGGAAGAGACAGTGCTAACTCGTGTTCACTTCTCGATGCGGGCACGCTTGTCATTGAGTCGAGCGATACGGTAAGCGATCTTGTTTTTACTCAATCTTGTTTTTAGAATGACACAGAACAGGAGGAAGAAGTGGCTTCGTTGCACAAACGACGACAAGGACGCAGAAAAGAAAGTGAATATTTAGAGCTTGTGGTGGAGGAAATCCACAACTACCGAGAACTTTATTCATTAGATGACGTCTACACTCCGGATCAAATGGATATCACCTGCAAGAATAAGTGGAACGACGTTATGGATATTGTTAATATATCCTTCCCTCAAGGTGAGTGGTAAGAACATTCACGATGTGTAAGATGTAATTTAGTAAATCCTACAACTGCGTGGCGATCATGGCGTAAGCTCCGACGGAAGTACCTTAACGCAGCCTCAAACAGCCCTTGGAACATACACGTGTGTGCCAAGAAGTGGAGAGCAAAGCTGCTTTTCCTGGATGAATTTGTCCGAGCTCCTGAGATAAGAGTCACCAACGGATATCTCAGAAACGAAGTTGACGATATATTAAAGAGCATTAAACGTTCTCAGGCATGGAGACAGGAATCAACGGAATCCGAAAATTCGCTCACAGCCTCTAATCACATAACAAAACCTAGTAGAAGGTTCAACATTCATGCTTTCGTAAGTATTGGAAATAATTTAGATACAATAAAATGGTTTTAGGCAAAATCTTTAGAAGAAGTAGTGCAGAAATATCCGAACTTGTTGTGTGAAGACGTCAGAGGAATGCAGTTTCCTAAGGAGCTAACGCCTAAAGCGCATAGCGAGTGGATGCTGGTGGTTTTCGAAATCAACAGGTGGTATAAATCAGGTAGGATTACCGACGTTTTAAAGAGATATATCCTCCTTAAATTGATGTATAAAGAATGCGTCGCTGCTTCCTAATTTCACTCCTTGTGACGTGGTGATTCTAGTTTCCGAATCATTCATATGGAACGCTTGGAAAAGTCATGAAAACGAGCGATGGGCTGCCCTCCAAGCAGAGACTAGTGACAGAAGCCCGACGCTCCCCAACATTGGACAGGAATCACAGTCGTCAAGTGCTGCTACATTACGAGCGTCCAGCTCAACCAGTTTCGAGCACACCATACCGATAACCACCTCTAAGGCAATTCCCCGTTCTCCCGAAGTCGATAGTTCGGACGGTTGCAGTTCTCAGCTAGTAAAGTAGGCCACGAATATGCCTAATGTACGATTTTTTTAGATTTCTGAAGGAGCAGCAGAATGCGAGACATCTTTGGCGGCCACAAGTAATGCGAGTGCAGAAGGTCAAGCGCGTCGGAGCTCTAACAAGTTAATGTTAAGATATGTTGTGAGAATCTCTTCTTTCTCCAAGGACCTTGACATAGGCCATTTTAGGCAGCCGATCTCACCCAAGAGATAAAGCAACACAAAGAACTTGCTGGTCTTGATTTCGATGAACTTCCACCTCCTGATAAGTGGAGCTCAGATAAGCGAGCTGCCTGGAACAAGGTTGTGCAGGCTGTTGTGAAAAAGCACCCCATAGGTAATGAAGGGAGCGTTTTCAATTACGGTCCTTTTCTAGTGGACGAGCAATTCCTGTACAAAGCACTCGTTTCATCTTATGTCATAGTGCGAGGCACGAAGAAGCTGAAAGACCAGGCAAAACCACATTCAAGGGCTGCGTGGCAGAGTCAGCAGCGAACCATGGTAACAGCTACCGAAATAGAATACACATTTTGACTATATACAGGTACAATCCCATCCGAACATTCGCGAGGTCAGCCTTTTGCATCGATGTGGACATGAGTCATTGGAGTTCCTGGTGGAACAAATCAGCCGCTACCAAGAATTATATTCGATTAACACGGACAACGCAAGTGCACCAAATGAATTAAACCAAACAGCAAAGCGTATATGGGACAAGATCATGGACGCGTTGATCGGGAAGTATCCTGATGGTACGTAGGAATATATTTTCCATCTTTATCGTTTTACCGTTCTTCTGCGTGTTACGTTAATAGGTTACGTTTCAGCAAACGAAACATTGGCCTGGAAAGCCTGGCGAAACCTTCGGTCCAAATATATGCGTAATACACCACCGCAGAAGTGGCAAGGTCGCCTAGATTTTCTGTTTTCCACTGAAGGTCAGACCAACTGCACCGTCACTACTGGCCGCTCCTTTGAAAGCCCAAGTTATTCTGAAAGCACCTCAAGTAATGCCTGTGTGATACCGGAAACGGTGAATTCCGCACTCCATGATGAACCGGAAGTAATCCAGATCGACGACTCCCCTCCTGAGAGTCCTAGCAACAGCAGACCTGCTCCCTTTGTTCCAACGGATATTGTTGCTCCTCAACACACATCCACATGCTCTGTTGTCTCTGCGCCATATGAGCAAATTAGGGTAATGGAGCAACTCAATGAAGTCAGCAGCTCTGCAAGCCCTGGAACCTCAGGTGCAGCCCCTCGTCAAAGACCCCCTGAGGATGGATTCCGTAGGTTGGCTGATTCTAATGAAAACTTTTGCTTTATTTTCAGGAGACACCCTTAAAGATCGATGGCAGTCAGTGGCCTCTCGAAGTCGGAATAAGGAGATAGATCTTCTGCAAATGAGGCGGAGAATAATAGAAGTTATATCAAGATTTGATTCTACGTAAATATTTTAGCGGTGAATATGTAAAGTTCTAATTTTAACAAAAAATAGTGTGTTGATCTCTGTTAATAATAAGTTTGGTATAAATTGTTTTAATTTGAGAGTATTCTTATGCGTACAAGTTTAACGGGAGATTGACAGTGATAGTAAGGTGTTGGGTTGGATCTAGTCCACACGAGTTGTTGCTTTTTATCCATAAGAAAAACTGCTTGTAACTTATTCGCGTATATGCATTGGCACGCAGGACAGTCATGCTTGTAGCAAGTTCACCGAATGTCCTTGTCGAATGTCGACCCGCATAATTTCCATGCGAGATCATACCATATTTAGGTGTCAATCCAGAAGATATGGTGCTACGTATCTTCTGTATCGCTCATGTCCAGTTTAGATTGGTTGCCTTACTGTTATTATTTTTTTACACGGAAAGACAAACACATTAAAGTTAGGTTTCCAAAGGAGTTCCTATTTGGTAGAAGACTCCTTCATATGTAATATGATTTTAACATTCAGGCTGAAGGATATGAAGCACACACTGAAGCACCTCTTGCATTCCATTTGTGTTCCTTTGTTCGTATCCCTAAATTTCCTAAAGGCTAACGCGTCGTCCGAATGGGCGAATATTCCTACAAATTCTGGCGCGCAGCGCTGCTTCGTCGCTGTAGGTTCAAAGCGCAATGTTGTCCCACACCGACCGGCAGCATCGCCTTCGCACTTCGCAGCCATAACAGCGCCGCGACACGCGCTCAGCTCATTCATCGCGTTGCGCTCCTCAATCGATCGACCGCGCCACCAGTGTTGTCAGCCAACACATTCGCTGCTTTGCGCTGCCGTTCATTAAATTCTTCCAATTCTTGAATTTAAGCTCAACGCAGAATGTGCATCCTTCGACAATATGGCGAAAAGGCAATGGACCTGTTACTTCATGAAGTGGAAAAGCAACCCACGCTCTATCCGCTGTGCGCCAAACCGTACAGAGACAGTGTGGCATGGGGCAAAGTTCTCGAGAATGTACAGAAGAAGTACCCTGGAGGTAAGTCAATCCTTAAAGCGCTTGATTTTCTTGCAAAGTTTTAACATCTCTTAACATTTGCACTTTCACAAATGTACAAAAATCTCGTAGGAACCCATTTTCAATATCTGTTATAGGTAGTTAGTTTTTGCTTTGTATTTTACTTATCGGATCAGAGAGAGGCAAAAAACTGTGAGCAGAGTGCGCTGTAGGACCTTTCAAATATATCGTCCGTTCGGTTCGGCGAAGCCTCCCGCACAACGTAATTTTGCACTCCAATATTTCAAAGGAGATAGAATAAACCACAAAATAAAAACACAAGCAGATATTTACTTCGTATAATATGTAGAATTAGTTCTGAAATTACTTTTTTAGTAACCGACAAGGAAGCTTGGCGCTCATGGTACTGTTTCCGCTACAACTATCAACGTAAATCCTGTTCCCAGAAATGGAAGCAGAAGATGTCCTTCGTGGACGATGTACCATTTGATTTGGAAAGAAGTTCTCCCTCGGAATCGAAGACAAGGAAGAGAATACGTGTCAAGGAAGAAGAAGGCGGCCCTCGTTCCGTCTTTTCGCTGGATGACGTAGATCTGGAAGATATGGACGAAGCCGGCTCTCCTCTCGCATTTCCTGCGGAAGAGGACTGCTTTGATCATTCGAAGAAGACGAAATACGAACCTCCGAAGAGAAATCCTCAAATGGTAAACTCGAATTGTTTGCTAAGAAAGTATGGAGACGATGCGATGGAATTCCTCGTCGAAGAGATCAGCAAGTACCCTTCGCTGTATCCGTTAACCTCCAAACCCTATAGGGACAGTATTGCATGGGGAAAAGTCCTGGAGGCTGTTCAGAATCAGTATCCTGGTGGTAAGTGTCACATCTAACGAGCAGTATTGATTCATTAATTCTGTTTTAGTAACCGACAAGGAAGCCTGGCGCAGCTGGTACTGTTTCCGCTACAACTACCATCGCAAGTCCTGCTCCCAGAAGTGGCGCGAAAAGATGCGGTTTGTGGATGCGGCTCCCGAAAAGCACGAATCTGTCCGGACGCGTCCCGGGGGTCCGAAAGTCCACAAGTTCACTGGTGGAAATCCTCTTCAAGAGCTTCAACGCAAATATTGCCCACCGAGAAACCCCAGAATTATCAAATATGAAGATGAGCATGGTAACCTTCTCGATATGTCGGCTTTCGACAACACGGATTATGGATCATATGCTGATTACGACTACTCAGCTGATGCAATCGACAATTTTCCCGAAGAAACCCCGATTCGGTACAGCACCGAAGACTACCCAAGTTATTCCGGTGACATCGTGGGTGGCCACGGAGATTCTTACGCCGACAACTTTGAAGATGACGCCTTCATTGATTCCACAGAAGCCACTGGTTCAAGCGAAGTCATGGAACGTGTATCCCAGTACAGCCATATCATTGGCGGTCCTTCTGCGGCCCCCAAGCCTGCTCCTCCACCACCGCAACCACAGCCGTCGACTCCAAAAGTCATTAGACTTTACTCGAGACCTCCTAATGCGACTGGTACGCCTGCCTCTAGAACAGGCACCATCATTAGGAGAATCAATCCGTCACAGGCAGGCAGTTCTTCCCTTAGTGGCACAACATTTGCGTCAATTATATCGCGAAGTTCTGCCTCCCTCCCATCCGGCCTTTCCCGAACCGGTATTCGATGGATCCGCGCACCTGCGAAAGTACTGTCCACAGCAAAGCCAGGGACTCAACTAGCCAACTCCTTGAAGACACCGAAGCCTGATCCAACTCCTATCACTCTGGATGACGACAAAGAAGTTAAACCCATTTTGCCGACTCCAGTTGCCCATTCAAATACTCCAAGCAACGATTCCTTCCGTAAGTTCACTTACAAAATGTATATCGAAGTTTTTATTAACTGTTTAGGCTCAAATCTGAGGAGTTTGTGGACCGATCTTGAAAAAATGGACAACAAGAAGAAGCACCTCAGCATTTTGAAGAAAGGAATTATGCAAAAGCTGAACGAGACATTTGCGGAAATGTAAAATCCTTGTTGGTTATTGTTTTCTAGATGAAAAAAAATAAAGCAATATGCAAAAACTCGACTATTAAAGCTAATATATGACGCATCTCAGATTGGTTATAAAAAACTTTAGCAGCTGACAATTACAAATTGACTAAAGGCAGATAGGAAAAAATGACACAATTCGCAAAAAACTTTACACCGTCCGTACGCCTCTATCAAAAATATACATGGTCCTTTCCCTGTGCAACTTCTCAATTCAAGAGAGGATGGTTTGTTTCTTTTGTTTCTCGACTGTTTCATTTCGAGAGACAAATGGGGACCCGAGGGCGGAAGAAGATGGCACAATCCATAATATGATTAAAAGACCGTTGTCGTATTAATGATATCAGCAATTTGCGTTGTGTTGATATTTCATATTTGGAATTGGAAAATCATAAAATACATCATGGGTGTGGTGTAATTCTATTCCATATTGAATATTACGCATAAGTATCGGGTTTTTTTCTTTAAAAATATGCCATTTTTGCATTTAGTGACTCAGTAAATATACCATTAACGGTTCCTGAACCCCATTTGAGGAAAATGGAAATCATAAGGGGGTGAACTCTTCCGGTAGCAACTTTCATGCCAGCTTAGAACATGCAATTCATCCAACATCGAAGTTAAAGATACATGTGATATTGTATGAAGGGTTCGCATCGTGCTTCATTTCTCTTCGTGTCACACGGTTGTGGTTTACGTGTGATAAACGTGCGCACACCTTCACGACCGAGAAGGAAGCATAAAAAATGCACATGTTCTGGTCTTGAGTGGAACCGTTGCGCGATGTCCTTTCTGATGCGAACACGAGAGCACAACTCTCCGAATTTTCTAAAGCAGACGTATGCCCAGCAACCAGTTTCTCTGCCACAATCGCAACCTTTGGTCCACAAATATGGGTCAGTTCAGTAAATAAATGCTCGGATGCACAAAAAACAACACGCCAACACCCAGTGGAACCGCCACGCGTTTACTTAAACTGTCTCTCTTTATCAAAGTTAGTCTTGCTCAATAGTGCAAATTCGTGTTATAATATTATGCTTGGCGCGTTTGTGAAAATGTTTAAGCAAAGTTAATCCAACGAAAAAAACCTGGCGACTTATTGCGACTCTCGTTACATCTGGGAAAAAAAGCTCATGACAGTGGCGCTGGCACTTGCTTCTGCAACTTGGTGAATCGCGGGTCAATTTTGTGCATCGACCATTGACCTCATTTTGAAACGGATTCCTTTTGTATCATCGGGGTGCAAAAAATGTCACCAATAATCGTCTTCGTCGCGACGAAATCAAAGAACCAAAAATTTTGACGGCGTGACAAAGTCGTTTTATGGTGAAGAATTAAAATTTACGTTATCAGCAAATGTAACAGATTCAATGCTTTTACCAGCAAAGAATATGAGAAGTTCTGGTGTTCGAATACGCCTTCTTATTTTATCTACTTAAACTGTCGCTACACCGTCAACCTTTTAAATACATATGAATGAAGTTCAATGCTCTTAAAAATGTTTATCTGTCCATCCCCCTAGCTGTCTACCCGGCCTGGAAAGTACACAGTTTAATCATGTTAATTCTGGTTGTCAAAGGACAGAAAAGTGAGCGGCGATGGTTATCTTCATAGAGTAGCGAGCAACCCCTTTTCTTTTCTTTTTTTTGGGTAGTTTTTTTCGCGGTCGAGAATACCACTTCATTGAGAGAACTGCAAGACTTGACCCACTCTAATCGCCACAGAATAAAAGTCCTAAAAAACGTCTTTTGCGGAAATACTTGATTTGCGACATCTCTTTTTTTGTCCACAACTTACGCCCCCCATCTAGTGCAACCCGCAAGCACCTGCAACGTCAGTGTTCCCTATTTAGGTCAACATTCGAGCAGCGGACCCGGTTTAGGAGGTTCTCCATTGAACCACCTTCGTGACCGGCGACTTCTTAGCGTTTTCAGTGTCCGAACAGCGTTTTTAGCCGCGTACTGTGTTTGCTCCTGTACCCATTTTATTTCAGTATGTGTGCAAATAATCGTCGCGGTGGATTAATCGAGATACTGCTAGAAGAAATCGAACGAAGGCCAAGACTTCATCTCAGTCGGATGAGCCCAGATCCAGCGTGGCAGGACGATTGGTCCGCCGTCGTTTTTGCTGTGCAACAGAGTTTTCCAGAAGGTTAGTGTTCATTAAATACGGAGTTAAGACCTATTAACTTAAGTTCCAAATGATCCGTGAGCGCTGTTTAATGCGATGGCTGCAATCAATTCGGTTAGTCCATTATGCAGACGTGCACATGGGATGAGCTGCACGCACGCATTTGTACTCGTAGGCATAATATGTAAATTCGTATCGTCTTTACTGAATATTTTCTACATTTTTCTATTTTAGCTACCTACCACCGAATATGGAAAACATGGTACTACATGAGATATAACTATTTCCGAGACAATGTCGCTCAAAGATGGAAACCTTATTTGGCATTCCTAGGCGATCCAAAACATGGCTATAAAGAAGATACTCGGCATTCTCGGCGGAAATCCGTTGCCCCTATGACGGATAACGCTCCCCCACAGGAAGCTCCTCTATTGAAAAGACCAATACCGTTGCTACCAACTAGCTATTGTCCACCGACTTACCTTTCCTCCTTTGCGCAACCGTTGCAATTGCCTACAAGCTCAACTGCCACAATTACAGCCGCCGCAAGTTCCAGCAGTGGTACTGATGGACGATCCGAGTGCCAGTCGAGTGTTACGGTAGCTGATACAAGGAAAGACGACGAAAAATCAGAGCACGATGGTTTCAGTAAGTTGAGATCTTGTTTATCCTTGAGGACTCCATTTATTTCAGAGCGAATGCTCCACGGAGTATTTAACAAAATCCGAAGCAGCAGATCGGCGTCAATTAATTTAAATAAGTTAAGGAGGGAATCAATTTATATCTTGAATAAAGTAATGAGTGAGTAGATTACGGTGGACAACAAAGTGGGCGGTCGCATATAATGCAATTTTCATAAAAAAGAAGAAACAAATAAGTTATACAACGGAAAGTTAGGCGGTGCTGCCCGTATGTTTCAGCCACATACAACCATGGGCCCTATATAACAGTCTAACCAATATATGAACATTAACAACATTCTTAACAGCAGTCACACACTGTTAGTGGCAAGTTCACAGAATGTCACCTACTAAACCATTGAAGCTCATCGAACATTAGATAGGCCAAACGAAGAAGTGATTATAACGGATTGCACAAACTATAGACAACAAGATAAAGCCTCCCGGTTTCCAAAGTCAGATATTTGCACCGAGATGATTAAAAAGAACCCAGTCTTCAACTCTACTTATGGACTTCGTAATTTCTCTTCGAAGACAGCTCAGGTTCGCCTCAGAATCTTTGTACTGAAGCAATTTCTTCCAAGTATATTCCAGTACTTTCTCTAAAAAAACGAATTGTAGTAAGCTCTTTAGGTAAGCACTTACTGAATGGATCAGGTGAGTCGATAATATTTGTTGGTGAAACTACTGGCTCAGCGAGGTGACCAAAAAAGTCCGTGGAATCGAGTTCTTGCGTCGGTGAAATTTCCGCACTTTGAGGGGCACTATTTGGTTCGCAATGGATAATTGTACTATTATGAATGAAGTTTTGTAACAACTGGTTTGGAGACTTGCGAATGTCACACTCGGGTGTTGGACTTTCGATGGTCTCCCGTTCTTCGGAGCTAGCAGGCAGCAATAGGCTCACATCTATCACGTTGGACCCCTCATACCGCTTTCTTCTTGGAACGTTGTTTAGAAAAGTTATTTTTCCGGCGTATTTCTTCGGACAATTCACTTTTTTGTAGTTAATTTGTATAGTTCTCCACGCGCGGAATGCTAATTCCTCGGGAACTAAAACAATATAATGGGTGTGGACGCTCAATTAGCGCGGTATACCTCCCGGATATTTTGCGTCCATCGCCTCCATGACTTTCTTCCAGGCATCGCGAACATCTTTTGGTAACTCTTCGGCATATTTGTAATGCATCAGTATTTGATTGTAGATCACCGGATACTTTCCTACTTCATCAATAAGGTGACTACAAGCGTCCCCGCCGTAGAGCGCCGATAGGGTATTTCTTTGCTGGGTAGTAGTAGCTGCAGGATTGGCACATAGTTCTTCCATATGCTAAATTTGACCGCTTACATGATCAAGTAAATGTAATACATACCTCAGGTGTCTCCCGCCGCTCTACGTTAACCTTCTTCGGCTGTACTAGCGCCTGGCTTTTTCTTTTCTTTGCAATTGTGCGCTTGCATCCATCGAGAAACGACAGTTGACTCTGCCATTTTTTTGACCCATTAGTCGTGCCGTAGTGTACGTAGAGCACACGCCAAGTGGTCCACGCGATTGTCTCCGATACTAAATTATACCAAGCATCACAGATAAAAATGTAGTTGAGGGAGAGAAAAACAGGGCAAAGGAAAGAAGGAAGGTATTTTCTTTTGGATGTCGTTGGCGTAACGAAATGTAGAGAAAACTGCTACATACAAGAAAACGGCGGTAAGATTAAAAATCACGAGGTAATCTTAAGGGATTGCGTACATAGATTCATCAAATTGTGCCCATGATAGACTTAATTGTTCTAAAGGGGATAGTGGCAAATTAAAGTGAGTTAATTGAGCTAGAGCAACTCTAGGGCTTGAACATGGATATTTTGGAACATATCGTACCTTCTCCATAGATGCTCATCAGCGCCTTCATAACCTGCATCCACGCGTCCTTCTGAGCCCCTTTAAGCTCTCTGGAAGGGTGGTTGATGCGTCTCGGGCTGGTTTTATACAAGATAGGGTGCTTCTTCACCTCATAAATGAGAGCAACTACCGCATCCTCGCCATATTGATGATATAGCGAATCTATCCTCTTGTCGCCCATGCCAAGACGGTTGTAAGCACAAGATAGGCCGAGATGAAAGAGGAATCAATAACGGCAGACCGAGATGACAGAGCGCCAAATGCCTTTCACAGGCAGCCGACGCTGTCGAATGGCAAATGTGTGGCTGTGGTTATTGCGATGGCGGAGACACGTGAGAGCACCTGCTACTTGAGGAGCATTGCTTTTGTCAAATTCGTAGTTGTCATTCTTGAAGAAAGGCGACGATAGATGATTACAAGGATTCTTTGAATACTGATTTCTAGCTTGGCATAGCGGTTTGTGTGTCATTGTGTTGACATGCTCAAGGAGGTGCTAAATCAATGCACCAGTGGTTCTCTTTGCACTTAATGGGTGGAGTAAATGGGCAGTAAAGGTTTCGCCCAGACCGGAACAAAGGTTTAATACAAAAGTGCACTCCAAATGTGTGCCTATGTGAGAAGAGTACAAATTACGCATTGCAAAGTGACCGTACGGAATTGGGTCTTACAGAGTCGAGCATAACAAATGACTTGAAAATTATCGAATTCGCGTAATAAGCTGAGAGTGGCTATAACAGCAAAAATGTTTGTTTGATTACAGTTGTCATGGATAATAAGAAAAAAACATGAATTTGGTTCAATTTTGTGGGCTGCTATAAATATTAAACTTTTACAAGAGCATATGTATCTTTTCTTTGTCACATTTCGATGCAGTTCGATAGTATTAATCGATGCCTGCAAAACCGAATGAGTGATGACCTATTTCTTTACCAATGTGGCCATTTTCTTAGTATATTTATTTATATTTTACCCCACGCGTAAATTCGTAGATTCTCACGACTTTCGTCACTCTTACGTTGCTGGTCGTTGCCTATGCTTCGGTCAATTACCGTGACATTATTCAATGGAGACATTGGCCGCTTACTGACAGTAAGATTATTATTCTTGCAACCGAGCTTAGATCTGAATCCATAAAGTTTATTTTCAAATTCAGGTACTGACATTAGTACAGAAATTACATATGTAATATGGAATTCCAATTTACGACATACGTGTTACTTTTGTGTGCACCACGTCGACTCTGTTTCCCTTCCGTTTGCAAATAGCTCTCTGCAAGAAGTTTGTTATCTCGTTTTGAACAGACCTGTTGAGGATCACGTATGAATATCCATTTGAGCCTGAATCCTGCCTGTAGGTATTGTGCATAGAATCTTCCTCACCATGAACAGTAGCCCAGAGCACTTCACCGATTATACCAATATGCGATACCCCGGAAAGGGACGTGTAACTGACCAGTAAGTAAAATACGTTTGAAAGTTCAAAAACAATATTTACAGCTATGGTTTGAATCGTTATCTAGAATACGGCTTTAATTCGTAAGACAACAGTTCATACTACCATTTTCTGGACTCTGGACACTTCAGACGTCACACGAAAGCCTTTCTTCCTGAGGAGGATTATAATGATGGGTTCCGTAACAGCTATCATGACCAAAGAGAACATGTTGTTGAAAACATGTGACACGTTCAATAACAAATGGAACAATACAGTAAACGAATTACGTATAACTTACCATATGGCTTTTAAGCCATAGAAATTTCCACACACCCGCATTGTTGTCATAGTAATAGAGAGGATCTGATTGCACTGCGCCCATGCAAAGTACTATACCGTAGGAGAAACACCATGCCAACCAGAACCAGGTCTTCTGCCCTCCGAATAGCATGGTGCACAAGCTTTGGCGACCAAGTTGCAGAATTCGGTTAACGCTTAGCACTGCGCGGAGCATAATGTAAGTGAAAGAAAGGACTGCAATTCTGTATAGACGCACTATGACAGGTAACAAATACTTTAAATGATAAGTAGGGAAAAATTTGTTCTTGTGTGTTTCAAACGAAAGTAAAGTGTTTAGCAAAATGGAATCTCTGAATCTTGCTCCCTTTAGGTTAGGAATGACTGTAAGTACGTGGGCTAAGGGTTATCGCTCCATGGAGACTGCTGTATCTGATGTTTGCTCCCAATGTTCTTTTTTTATATTTTTTACATTTTGTAGTTATTTTAAGTATGCAAAGTAAAGCACCTGCCACCTAAAAAAATAACGGTAAAGTAGATCCAGGGTTTGATAGTAAAATGAGATTGTATGGGATGTTTGAATTACTACAGTCCTCTCCCATTGCAGAAAATACAAGGAGATAAATGAAATGAAAAGCCAAAAGACAATGTCATCTATCAGAATCGTTTTGTTAATAAACAACATGCCTAAAACAATATGACCGAGAATCTGCATCCACACTGCGCTAGTACAATAAGGGATCCTGAACAGAGCGATCACACCTGGCACTGCTAGTGCCAAAACCAGCAGAACGATATCAACGCAGCATGTAACGAACATTATTTTGTAGCTTGCCTGTGCAAGTAGCGCCTTTTGACTAAAACATGTATGTGTCAACAGTTGAAAGTGGCTGTAGCTTACGTGGTCGTAGTTAGCACAAAAATTTGTGGGGCAATGTACAATCCATATAAAGCTAAATAGCCGAGGCCTACGCCGACATTCCACGAATCTAGGATTCCAATGTGCTCGTTAAAGCAAACAATGTATGCAACCATCATTAGTGAAACTGTAGGATAATAAGTGATTATTTCTAAGCAAGGTTACCTAATATAAGCTGAAGACGTGCCCGAGGTCGAGCCCATACATTAATGTGCGGAATATTGACCTTAAATGGTCGTAGAATTTACTTGATCATGGACAGGTGAAATTCGCAAACTTTTTTTATAAACTTTAAAGGGTGTCTCCGTCTCATGAACATAAATATCAGCAGTACCGACCGACCCCCTGAATTGTATTGATTTGGGCGAACCTATGCATACCAATGGAACATAAGGGGGAAGACTCTGTTGGATACAGTTCACTGGCGCGGTTTTTGATAATATTCGCCGACAAACTCTGCTCAGAACTCCTTGATTAAATAAAAAAGGACATCTTAAAACCGCGTGGGTTCCGCGAAACGCCAAATATTTTTCTCTAATGTTTGTATAATACGGGCATAATAATACGGGTCAATGTAGCATTATGTCTTTCTGGAACCACTAGTTCAATTTTTATGTATAAAACGTTCCGATCACGCCCACAAAGATTTTTAAGTTAGTTTGCTAAGTTAATTTAAATAATGTCAAATGATAATTCATGAGAAAATCCATTTACTGAGACCCTCCATAATGAGCACGAAGTTAATTCCATTGTTATAACCTAACTATGGCACAGAAACCTAGGTGTTTAGGAAGTCCACGTAAAAGAAGCTTGCACCTCAACGAGGAATCGAATGCCAAATTATTGGCGTGCACTTGAATGACCAAGACCTAAATGGCGACGGGAAGGACCAACTATAATAGTGACCAGTGAAGCCGACGAGTCGGATGGGAAATACTGTGAATCGCTCTCTTGCAGCAATTGCAGCAGATCACTTTTTGTTAGACTGGCAATGCCAATGGGACAGTTGAGAAGGGATAATGAAGCGTCATCCCATGTTTAATTATTATCGGTGCTCTCCCATCCTACGCGCGGCATCGTCCCGTCCGACTTCACTGATAGCGAATGAAAATAGCTCACCAAAAACAAGATCGATTAGAAGATCTACGAGCTGTGTACCGAATTGGCATTTACATACTGTAATGTGTGAGCATTCTCATGCTTTTACTTTATGGTAACGAGGATGGTTTGTGGCTCTAAAATAACAATGAAGTATACCGTTCCGCTAACATTGTATGAGTAGATATCATGTTAAAAATGTTCCTAAATTATTCTACTGCTTCTAAAAGTCGGTATCCGGACAAAAGAGCCAAAAAATAAGAGCCAAAGACAAAAGAGCCAAAGACAAAAGAGCCAAAAGACAGAAGGGCCAAAAGACAAAAGAGCCAAAAGGCAAAAGAGCCAAAAGACAAAAGAGCCAAATACCAAAAGAGCCAAAAACAGACAGATCCAATTTCCACAACAGCGAAAAGCCAAAGCAGCCAAAAAACCAAAAATAGCCAATATATCCTCCAAAATGTGAGAGATGGAACTAAATATGGTATATTGACACACTTTGGTGTCCGGGCAGTTGATCGAAAGTCATTTGACCGAACGGACGTCTTACCATAGACATTGCGATTAGAGTAACATGTACGTTCGGCTTAGGCTTACGCCTAGTCCTGATGTTTTGCTAATTAAGGTTGGTTAAACAATTTTCGGTCAAGTGAAGTGTGTTTTGTTTGGTAGATCTCCGTTCTGTGTTCAGATGTTGGGACATTGAAACTCGAATCTTGAATGCTTGACCGTAGTCTGAG
>KN173012.1:0-18609 GCA_000757755.1 Steinernema glaseri
AGAATACGTCGTTCGGAGAATAGGTCGCGCGGAGAATCCGTCACGCGGAGAATACGTCGTGGAATCAAAAAATGGCCGTTCTTAAAAGCTGTGATCAAACGCAACTCCATTCAAAAAGGTCTGCTAGCTTCTTATATCGACCTACTTCAAGGTCCGGTTTTCGACCCTTATTTTCCGACCAAAACCCGTCCTTCCAAATCGAATAACCTACCTTCTAAACAGCATCGTAATGCGACCACCCTCGCCTGCAAACCTAAGATGCCCGCTGCCGACCGCGCTGATCTTCTGAACCCTTGCAGAAGTGCGAAGAACTCACCTCGGGCGCTGCACGTAGGGACCTTTGATCCTTGTCAGGCCGCTGGAACTGTCGCCCATAGTTCCCGTGGCGGCGATGACGCCACTCCGGAGAGCGTCGTCCCGCGCTGTGCCTGTTTGCTCTATCGATCTTTCCTTCCTTCTGCGAACGGATCGCACTCTCGTCTCCCGTGCCCATCCTCGATCCTTTCAGGAATCCCACCGAAGGACCGATGACCTCGGCGAACGGCGCCGTTCTTCGCCGCGCCCTCGGCTGCCTCTATGGCCAGCTGATAGGAGACAGTCTGGGTGCGTAGACTGTCTAGGTCTGTCTGTCTACGTGTCTGAGACGGGCTTTGCAGGAGCGAGGTATGAGTTCGAGACGGCGGAGCAGGTGGTCGCCTTGGTGGCCAAGGACCGCGCGCCCGACGGCTTTTTGCCCATCCTAGGAGGAGGGCCGTTCTCCATGCAGCCCGGACAGGTCACCGACGACTCGGAGATGGCGCTCAGTCTGGCTCGGAGGTGAGCGAATCCTATGAACAGAGAAGAGGGTGCAAAGGATGTTTGGGGATTCAGTTGAAAGCCCTATATATCTATCTATGAGGCTTTTATCTATCTTAAGCTCGATATCTATCGGATATACCGGATATCTATCATTAGCTCAGGAGGTATCGGCAAGCGGCACATGTATTTTCGAGATTACATGTTTTTCGGTAGATTCTTAGGCGCTGATTAGTCATTGTCGCGTAGTCGTTTGTGCCATAGATCAAAGAAGCGGGAGGAAATAACGCAGTTATTGGTCAAATTACGGCACATAGGCACTTCTAATTTAGTTAAAAGCTTAGAATGTGGATTTCGGGGCTTCAGATGTCTATCTTAAGCTCAGCCTCAAGTATCCCCACTTCAGCATGGTCGAACTTCGAAAATTCTGTCCCATCGACGTCGCCACCTCCTACGTCGCATGGATCCAGTCGAATCCGCCAGATCGAGGCGTGGCGACGGAGAACGCCCTCGGAATCCGTAGGCACTCCGAATTTCGACCTCGACCGAAGCCACTTTAGGATCGAAGTTCCACAAGAAGGTAGGACCGAGATTCCGCGTGGAACTCTCGGAGGAGGAGAAGGAGACGGTGTGGAAGACGGTCCAGCAGAATGTGCGCGAAAGGAACGCTGCCAGGTACGGTAGCCTCTGGCTAGAGATGACAATCCTTCGACTTTAAGTGGAAGCAACGGGCCTCTGATGCGCATCTCTCCTCTCGGAATCGCCTCAGCGCGCTGGACGGACGAGAGGCGCGTCAAGGAGTGTGTAGTCGCCGACGTGGAGCTCACCCACTGTCACGAACTCGTCAAGGAGGCCGTCGTGGCCTACGTCATGGCCATCCGAGCTCTCATCAATGGAGCGACCCAAGAGGTGAGTTACGGTAGCCTAAGAAGCCAATATTCTTAAAAAATATTCCAATTGAAATATAAAATTTGAATAAAAAATCCAAATATTCCAATATTCTTAAAACCCTTCTTAAAAGAACTTCCCCTAGGGTTACGGTATCAGACGCTCAGAGAAGCTTAGTTCTGCCTACTTCAGGAGGCCTTCGAGGCCGCTCTCAGCTCGGCTCAGTCACCATGGACTCGGAACTGCTTGACGAGTGGCCGAAAGGCCGCAACCCCCGTGGACCTCTTCGACGGAGGAAAGACCCACGGCGACAAGGAGAAGATCGGCTTCATCGGCGTCGCCCTTCAGAGCGCCTTCTACGAGCTTCTCCACGCCGAGAGCTTCTCCCAGGGCCTCGAAAGGGCGATTCTCCGCGGCGGCGACACGGACACCAACGGCTGCATCGTTGGCGCCCTTTTAGGTACCGTAACCCTGTGTCCCCAGTGTTTATCGCCTCTTCCAGGAGCTCGATTCGGGGCCGAAGGGATCCCAGAGCCGTGGAAGAAGGCGGTGAGAACGGCCAAGCCGAGGGCGCCCGCCTACGAGCACCTGCAGACGGAGGACGTCGAAAAACTGGCCCACAGGCTACTTGAAGACGTGTCCTTTGAGATGTGATCCCTTTTTGCGCTATTAAACCGTGCCACTCGCTCTGTCCGCGGCGATCGATCGCCGAGGGTCACCGCCTGGCCTCTCGGGGTCAGCGGGCGGGGCTCTACCTGTCCTCTGCAGGGCTCTGCAGGGCTCTGCAGCCTGCAGAGCGTCACTTTGGTCGTTTTTTGTGTCCCGAGCGGTCGTGTCCGAGCGCCGTGGATGTTTCTGCGGTGATGCGCCACCGGAGCCATCACCGGGAATACATCTACTGCGCTAGGCCACCTCCCCACCCCGCACGGCCCTCCTTGGCGCGGTGCTCCGTGTCTGACTCCCGCGGTGATGCGTCTCCGCCATCACCGGGAACTCATATACGGAGCAAAGCGTCCATGAGTCCCTCCTTCGCGCTGGAGAGCTTCTAAGCACTTGAATCTAGGCTCACGAGGGAGCCTTTAGAACTGCCCCCTCAGATTCGCGCGACACTTAAGATGCTTAGACGCCAAGTATCGCCTGAATCTGAGGGGGCAGTTATGAAGGCTCCCTCGTCAGAGGTCTTTCTTGGGGTTTCGAAGGGCTCCGTCGGCTAAAGGATCCAGAGGGCAAGGCTTGTAAGGAGGAGTAGGCTCGGAATACTGCACACCAAACATGCACACACTCTGCCCAACCCTAAATTTTAATCGCAATTTTTGCGTTCAAATTCTAAAAAAATCTAAAATGTTGTAGTAACTTATTGGACCGTTTTGTTTTTTAAAGAATGCGAGTTTTTCGTCAAAATAAATGTTGAAATTTTCGAGGTTTTTTTTATCAGATTTAATAATTTATTGGACCCAACTTTTGTCCGTTTTCTTCTTTAAAGTTGATTGAATTGCTCTCCGTGATCTTCTGAGATTAATGGCCTGATGTTCCCCCTTTTTTGCTTTTTAAATCGTGGAAGTTCATAGTTCACAGTTTTTCTTCACAAGTTTTGTAACATCAAATTTGAGGCTAAGGAGGGCTTGCAAGCAGCAGTAGGCTCGTAATACTGTACACCAAACACAGCACACTCTCTGCCCACCCTAAATCTCCCTGTATCTCCCGCGGAGATCTCGACTGACCGCGCCAAAGGTCGCCGAGCGTCGCCGATGACCACTGTGGTCCACGGACAAACAGAGTTGCGCAACCCGAGCGCAAGAAGGGCGAGCAAGAGCCGTAAATCGCCGCTGAGGAGTCCTTGTGGCGCGTCGAGGACTGTGGCAGGCTAATCGGTCGCTGTGTGAAGAACGCTGACAACGAGAGGTCGGGGTACGGTAGCCCGGGGAGAGGGAGCAGTGCTAAGCTTGTGCGGGACATAGAACTCTCTGTAAACCCAAGAATGTCGCAATCCTCGAGTAGCAGATCAGGGTTGGAAAGCCTGTGAAGTGACCTTCTTGAGCCGTAAGGATTAAAGGTTCGGGACGTAGGCGCTTACAATGACAGATTGGACTACGGTAGCCCGATGAGCTGGACCTTGGCTGTGCAGGACTGGTCTACAGTCGTTTTGAACTTCAAAAGAAGAACTCCAGGTTTAGAGACTCGGGCAGTGACCTACTTCGGCTGAAACTCCTTCCTTTCCTTTAACAGGGCTAAGATGAAGCCAAACAGGTAAAACCATGTTTAAGGGCTTGTTTAAGGGAACTTGAGGCCTGTTAAGGTGACTGGAAGCCTGTGAAGGAGACTATTTAGATGCTTGTAAAGGTGAATAGAGACCTGTGAACAATGGAAAGGGAGGCCTGTTAAGGTGACTATATAGATGCCTGTGAAAGCGATTAGTGACCTTTGAAAGCTATCGGAGATCTCTAACGGCAACTTGAGACCTGTGAAGGCTACTAGAAACCTGTGAAGAATCACCATTTCAGCTGTCATAGAATCGAAATTTTACCGGTACTTAAATGCTGAGATGACCGGAACTGAAATGTCCTCGCCTCGCCGGAATTAGTTTAGTTTATCGTTATCATGTTTATTTATCCGTCTTCGTGTCAGGAGTCAGTTTATTCTGTCGGGTCGTGGCTTAGGCCCCCAAGAAGGCCGAGGAGCGCCGTGGCTCGGGAGTCCGCGTCGGTCGGTCCCAGAAGTAGAGGCTCGGCAGTGGGGAGCCGCGACGCGTCCTTCGTGGCTCCACGCCTTCTAGAACTCCTCTCGGGAGGGCCGCCTTGGGTCTTGCCGCGAAAGCCGAGGGTTGAGCGTGTCAGAGCAGCGAGTCGGAGGTTCGTGGCAGGACCGAGGACATCTCGCCCTTGCCTTGGAGGCCCAGTTGGTTCCCGTTCTGAAGAAGCGGCTCGTCGGCCACGGCCGCCTTCGTCTCCTCCATCCGGCTCATGTAGTGCGACTTGTGCTCGCTAGCGCGCCGCATGAGCTGGCTGTTGAGCAGGCCTGAGCAAGGGCTTAGAGTGGGGGCCCTGAAGCAGGAGGAGGAGGTACCGTAGAGGAGCCAGTTGCTGGCGGAGTTGAAGTAGGGCAGCGCGTGGATGCCGTACATGACGTAGATGAAGTTGGAGGAGGTGTGATGCCCCGAGTCGTCGTCCTCGTCGAAGGTACTGTAGAGGTTGTAGAGCGTCGCTATCCAGTAGGGACTCCAGCAGAGCACAAAGAAGACGGAGATGGCGATCGTGTAGAAGGCGATCTTCGCCACGGGGAGCTGCACAGGGCTGAAGGAGGGACTCTGGCGACGGTGCCTACCTGGGAGGAGGGGATGGTGCGCGAGCGGTGGACGAGGCGGCGCACCATGAGGCCGTAGAAGGCGAAGATAAGGAGCACGGGGATGAAGAACCCGAGCAGGAACATGTAGAAGATGAAGATGGAGAGCGGCGGGCCGTCCAGGTGGTCCATGCACTTGAAGATGCGCCCCCTGGCCAGCCGGTAGGGGTTCTCCAGGAGCACCTCCTTGAGCACGATCTCCTCGCTGGAGGAGCGCACCAGCAGTGGCGAGAGGAGCACGAAGGTGAAGACGGACAGGCCCACCAGTGTGTAGATCACGTGTGAGCGGCTGAAGGGGTACGGTAGGTGAGGAATGTCAGGTGGATAGGCTATTATTAGGGTGAAGGAACTGTGAAGAAGGTAGCAGGAGGAACGTGGCAAATTACTTCTTTTGGGAACACTTCCATTGAATTGCTTAGCATAGCTTCATTTTTTCGATTATCGCTCCTATTTTCGTGTTTTTTGGCTTATTCGATGCAGAATTCAATTTGAAACAAGATAGGTTGATTGGATTTTGTATTTAAGAGGACAATTAGCCCAAAATACCGAAGAAACCGTATCATTAGGGTGCAGGAACTGTGAAGAAGGTGGCAGGAGTACGGTAGACTACTGTCTCCTTCGATCGGAGTGAGAGAGGACAGAAGAACATAGAAATGTTGGAGAAATATTGCACACTGTCTCTGTTCGCCTGGGCTCTCTCGCACCGCTCGGTAAAAACAGTCAAGATGATCGTCGGAGAGGGTTTTAGTGATCTGGTGCAAGAAGATTGCTACAAATAGCTTAAGAGTTCCTTTAAAAGACTATATTAACCATTTCAGAGTCATCATTCTCTTCCCTCCTTCCCTAGATCTATGATCTGGATCGAGGACATGCGGAACTAGGTCTTGTGAGGCCAAAGAGGAATGCGGAAGTACGGTGGGAACAAATGATGACGATCCAACCTTCTAATGCTGTTTTTCAGATACAGAGTGACATCACTCCCAGGAACTGAATATGCGCTCTTAGATTTGTACCTCTCTCGTCCTGGTTCTCACACACTCCGCGGAGTTTTGGTCTCCTAATCGAGAATGGCACGCAATCAACATGCACTTCTGAGTTCAACGTTGAAATCTCTAATGTGGGACCCAAGAGTGAATGTACAAACGTAGAATTCTAGTCGCTTAGGACTCTCAAGTAGTACTCCAAAGAATTTGAGGTCTCAAAGTCCTAGACGTGTCTCAATACTACACACGTCTACGAGACAAGTTCTAGTGTCTACAAGGCCCAGTATGGTTACATCAAATGGTCATCAGATGGTTCTCATCTATTTATCGACTTTTCCAAAAAGGGCCAAGTAGCTTATCTGCTAGCGAAAGAGGAAATTTTTCAGCATGGCAAACTGTTCAGCTCTTGACAGCAGGCTATAAAATTGAGTTTCAATGAAGGCGACGCAAAAGGACCTTCAGTTCCAAGATCACAGATCGACAGAGCTCTGGTCCATGGACCTTGAACTTAGAACGGAGCTCCAAGACAAGGATACGGTAGAGACGGTACCTGATGCGTTTATGAGGGTAGCAGACGCGGAGGTAGCGGTCGCAGGCCATGGCGGCGAGGACGAAGGTGGACAGGGCGCGTCCGACGTGCTCCAGGATACGGTAGACCTTGCAGAGCGCGGTGCCTAAACGCTCCTTCGGGGTCCAAAGCTCGCGAATGAGGGATGAAACTCACCGAACATCCAGAAGCCAAGGAGCTGGTCGACGATCGCCATCGGGAGGGGCACGATGGAGGCCAGGTCCACGCAGCAGAGGAAGAGGATGTAGAGCATCGTGTTGTCGTAGGGGATCGAGGCGTGCACGTGCCGGATCAGAGTGATCACGGAGACGTTCCCGCAGATCCCCACGAGGAAGAGGAAGGCGTAGAGCTGGAGAAGGAGGGTCAGAGGGGGTCGAAGTGTGTTGTGGAAGTAGAACTAGATGGATTTTAGCACTTTACAGGGTGACCCAAAAGTTCTGTAACGCAGTAAAATCGTTATAACTTTTCACTGTTTCGTCGGATTCAACTAAAATTGAACATATTTATCCGTAAAAACATACTTTATATTAGTTTAAGACCTTGAGTCAAAATAACAAGTTTGTGGTATGATACGGGCTTCGAAATGCCTCCGGCGTTTTGCCGGTTTGGCCATTAGCGACAGAAATCGGAGAGGTGCCCTTCAGAAATCAGAAGTTTTCCATTGTCGATAAATTTCAGAATCAAGTGAGTGACACTTTATTTTGTTCTGCAGACTCTGCTCGTTCTTCTAGTACCATCAATATCCATTTCTTCAAAAAATATCGCTACGTTTAGGGCCCAAATCACTGAAAATCGCCGTGAAAAAATTTATGCCTCTTTTAATCGCGTCACAGTTTCGCTGACGCACTCTGTAAAAAGGCCAAAAAACCGCTTGCAAGAGACACCGTACTCTTGTGGCTTGACTTCTTGGAAGAAGGGCCCGATCTTCACATGTATATCCTTTGCATGACGTTTAATTCCCTGTGAGGAGCGGAAAAAGTCACAAACAAGACACCTACTTCCCTGTTCCTTAGATGAATTCGCATCTTTTCACGCGTAAACAAAGAATTTCGCTCTATTTGGCATTGAAACTCGGATCCTCCAGCTCAATCTGAACTCAACTGGCTCTCTTTCTCTCTCTCTCTCTCTCTCCTTCTGCCACCGCTGCTCCCAAGCATCCAAGAAGGATCAAAAGGTCTTCCCTAGGAGCAGCTGTCCAATTCTAAGCCATCAAAACCCCTTCTTCTGCAAGCTCTCTCCGATCTCGTGTTTCCGCTGACCCCTCCGAGAAGAAGAAGGAGCGAAGAGGGTGTCGGCGCGCCCATAAATACTTAATCAGGCCTCCGGAGAACATCATCGTGGATGGCACCCGACGGACACCTCGAGCGACTTCCACGATGATTAGTCGCCGGCGTCGATTGAAGCGCCTTGTAATTGCATCCAGCAGCGCCGCGCGACCTTTCGGCGACGTTCCAAGAACTCCGGAGACGCCGCGATGAGCTCGGAACTCGAGTTCGAAGGTCCGAAGGAAAACAATTTGGCGCGTTCCCGCGGGAGAGTTTGAAAATCCGAAAATAACACCGTGAATCAATAAGTGATGCACCCGGAGACCTAAATTCGGTTCTACTTCTTTGGCCGCCGCCCCCGAGCGTGGAGTAAACTCAAGTTTAAGTTAATCTTCCCAGCGAGTTCCCTCCACTGCTCCCACACCCAAAGGAGACAAAACAAAGCCAAAAACTCCACCCTACGCAGACATTCTCCCCACCCCTACGTCTGCCTAAGGTCTAAATAAACACTGGAGTGGAGGTAAAAAAAGATTTCCTGAGGGGGGACTCGAACCAGGCCCTGAAAAATGATAGTCTGGAGCACTGCCACTCGGCCATAGAGACATTTCGGAAGGAGTGATGTAATGGCTAGTTACATTGATTGGTTTTTCATTCTAAGAAGGTCCCTTTTTGAGTCTTTCCAAAGGACCCCTGACTTCTTGCCTTAACTCGAAACCGTCGGCCAAAAACTCGACCTTAAAATGAGTTTCGCCCTCTCCCGCGCCAACTTCTGCTCTTAACGCTCCTCCAGCCACTTGATTAACTGGGTAATCCGAGCGCTAATTAGAAGTTGGGCGCCTGGGGAATCTGCTTTATTACCGCTGACGCACCGCTCGGCAAACAGCGGCGTCGATTGACCATCTTGTTTGCCACCTTTTCAGGATACCGCTCATTAGGCGCGTCTTAGCTCACCATGGCGTAGAGGATGACGTGCTTGTTGTCCCAGTTGGAGAGGGGGAACATGTCGAGCACGGGGATCTCCTCCAGGAACTTCTTCGCCTCGTCCCAGGGCAGCGACTCGGTGGACATGTTGCCGTGGAACCAGCCCAGGAGCTCGCCGAGGCTGACGACGTTGGGCACTCCGCCGGCGAGCGGGTCTGGAACGCGCGGAAGTAGTACAGGAGGCCGTCGTTGATTAGCTCGGAGGCGACGAGGGAAATTAGCGCGTTGATCGATGGACTCCGGAATTGAGTCCTCTCGACACTTCGCCGCCCGAGGGGGAACCTTTGTGGACGTCTGGGGCCGCAGGACGGGTCTGTCCGAGGGGGGTAGGGGAAGGAGGGGGAGCTGTAGAGGTTTTAAAGGTGAAGAAGGCAGGACTTCTGTTAAGATTAAGGACTTGTATAAAACAAAAAAGTGTGGTGTATTACAGAGTTCTTAGATTTAAAGGTGTCTAGAGTAGACTGTCTATAAGACAGAGACAAAGAGCTGTCTACAGACAGAAATCTAGACTTCAGACAGAGACGAGACAGGATAGACGAATCTTTAAGGTAGATAAGACGTATAGATATTTATAGATATGGACTAGATATATTTATATTTTACATTTATAGACTAGACTTCTAAGAGCCCGGAACTTAGGAATTTGAACCCTTATCACCTTGTGGAGGCAAAAGTTAACTTCTATGGTTTCCGAGACTGAGAAAGTGGAGCTATATGGGTATAAAAAGCAAAGAAGATCAGCACCTTTAGAGCCTTTAGAGTCTAAAGACAGAGATCAACGTATCTTTAAAATGGAAAGCGTTCAGCTAGAGATTAAACTCTCTAGAGTCTTAGCGGAGACAGCGAAATAGGCCTTGTTATGGCCAATGTTTAGGGTTCTAAACCAGCAATCTCAAGTAGATTCTAGTCGAACCCTAATATCTAGATCTTTTTCACCCTATAGGGGGATTCTAGACCCGGGAAGACATGGTCCAAGTCCACCTCCAATCATCAGGCCAAGTAGGCGGACGTGTCTCCAGGGCCTAGAGCCTAGACGGGACACTGCGCCGGCTTCGGCACGTGGACGGGCACGAAAATAGAGAAACAGTGGAGAGATAATTGCGGTGCCGGGCGCGAAAACACTTCGGATTCTCCGCCGCGTCGGCGCCTCCCCGAGTGAGCGGCGGAGCCAGAAGACTTCCGCGCTCCTCCGGCGGCAAGTGCCACGGGCGTCCGCGGGCGGGGCCTAGGCTTACTCATCCCCGGGCGGACACTTATCTCAGCGTCCCCCGAGCCCAAGTACAGTCGCTAATGATCGCCGACCGTCGCCGCGGCACGTGTTTACCTCAGAGTCGCCGGGCTCTGGGGAGAAGAAGACGTCAGCGAAGACGTGATACCGTATCCGATCAAGAAGACGCTTCTTAGAGCGCTTCTCTCCGCTTGGGGGCTAGGGGTTCCTCCTTAGGTATTTCTCTCGCCCAGAAGAAGGCTCACAGTCAGCGATACCGTAACCCGACTTACCCTCGTCGAAGTGGAGATCGGCGAATTCCCCGCCGGGTCGTTCCGGGAGCGAAGAGGCTTCAAGGAGGCATGGAGCGATCTCGGGGGCGGACGAGTCGGGGGGACACGCCCCCCTCATGGCGACGCTCTGGACGAGGAGTCCCACCGCGACAAGAAGGGGCGGAGGGGATCGTCCCCTTCGGAGGTGCCGACGCGTCAGGAGCTGAATGGTGACGTCTTCCGGGGCTCCACTCAGAATCTTCTGGAAGCACGTGGCACGTTGGCTCATGGAGTCGGTTTGCACGCGGTCATGGGGAAGTGATTGAGTTACCCAACAGGTGCTTAAGGAGGGGTGTTTATGTGTCAAGTTATCCAAGGAACGAGGAGACCCACCGCGACAAGGAGGAGCGGAGGGGAGCCAAGGTATAAATATATAAGGTATGAAATAATCGAAGGAAGCCTTCGCCACCTAATTCTACTTCTTTTGAAACCCTCCAAAATCCACTCCAAACCTGTGGAGATGTGATTGAGTACAGAACAGGTGCTTAAGGAGGGGTGTTTATGTGTCAAATTATCAAAGGATATGCATTTGAAACCTTGTATAACAAAAACAACCCTCCAAAAATCACTCAAAACCAAGCAAATAGATTAAAAAGAATAGATTAAAATATGGTCATATAAGAATGTGTTGTTTATGTGTCAAATTATCCAAGAAATAGTATTTCCCACCTAGTTTTACTCCTTTGAAGCCTTGCATAATGACAATGACCATCCAAAAGCCACTCTAAACCAATTAAACATGGCCACTTAAGAATTTGTCCTCGTTGGCGTTGAACGAGACGTCCCACCACGACAAGGAGGATAAAGGCAGCCAAGGTATAAATATATAGGGTATAAAATAATCCAATAAAGCCTTTCCCACCTAATTAAAGCCTTGTATAACGACAACGGCCCTTAAAAAGCCATTCCAAGCCAGTTAAATATGGCCTTTTTACATAAGAATTTTCGGCGTTTGTCCTCGTTGGTGACAGAGACAAACGCTCCCTGTGGAGGAGACACCGAGGAATTGTTAATTTAAGACTGACTGTTCTAAAAAGCTTCAAAATTGCCGAAAAGGGGAATTATACCGCCGAAAAAGATCAATCCAAGTGCCTTCGCCCGATGTGAACTAACCTAAGCAAAGAAGTTGCACAGTGCAAGATACACACCCACACTTCAAAGGTCGAGTTTTTCCTTCTGAAAAGTTCTTCGCAAGGACTCCAAAACTCGACTTCTGGAGGGTGCATATCTCTCCAAACTTTCTAAGGCGCCAATAAGTGATTTCTTGGATCTTTTCTTGGAGTTGGGCATACTTCAGAAACGTGTCAAAAATAGTGAATTCGTGGCACAAAACCATATATGGGCCAGCTCAAGGAGAGTGTGCCTATATGGATCTTAGACACGCTCCTTCCGAGGCTGCTAAGCGTTCCGCGTTGAGTCCATCTATCTTTTCGGACCCCACTATATGTTCCGCCTTCCTTATGCATAGGAACCAAGCTCCGCGGCCATCGCCTTCTCTTTGCCTTCTGAAAAATTGTTTGGAACTTTCTAAGGAAAGATCTAAAGATATGAAAAGCTGTTTAAAGAGGTTTCCGTCCTTCTTCAGTCGCGTCTTCTGCTCTCATCGTTGGGTCTTTATTTGCGCCAGATGGAGCGTGCGCCAGAACGACTAATTTCCCTCAGCCAAGTGCAAACAAACATCTTCGAATATTAAATCTGCAACTCCCGCTCAATTCCTTGTTTTCCTCTCCAAAGGTGTTCAAAGCTTCCAGAGAGGCACTTGATTGCAGAATAGAGCGCAGAAAAAGATAGCGAATCATAGGGGATGCTTCTGGGAGTCCCAACCTGATGACTCCAGTCTTCTTTAAGGGGGACTTGATTTGATTTCACGCATTCTATGAGGAACCAAAACTTCGCGCGGAATGGACGGAAGGAAGGCAGTCCACACCAGTGATGGGCCGCCTGAAAATCTAAACAAGCTCAAGCATACTCGTTTTCCTGAGAGTAAACGAGCTCAATTTTGTCCGGCGCGATCTTTAAAAAACGCGGTAGAAAAGTCTCCATTTTCCGCCGTTTTGCGCTCTCTTCTCCTTAGAAGCGTCGGAGCGATTGTTGTGCAAATTGAAGCAATTCAGTTGCAGTGAAACCCGATCAGATACTAATTTAGCCACTTCCCAATAAGCTCGACTAGCTCGACTAGTAAAAAAGCTCGAGCTCGATGCTCGTGCTCTACTCGTTCTCATCACTGGTCCACACCCAAATCTACAACAGCCATTATGAAGCTTACATTCTTGCCCCCCTTGTAGCCTCCTTCCCCAGCACAAGACCGAGCCAGGACTTTGTTGCGTCAGTGACGCCTTATCTGGCTGCTATAGGTCTAGGGTCAAAAGTTAAAAAAAACTAAAAAGTGGGTCATTTTAATTTTCATTTTTTTGTTGGACAACTCACTAGGCAAAGAAAATGCGGCACTCCAAATTGAGCATCACTGAGCTACACAGAACCTTAACTAGCAGGAATTCGATGGATTTAGCCAAAATGTGGATAACTAGGATCTGAAATGTAAGATTCACGACCAGTGGATTTCTCCTCTCAAGCTTCTTTTGCCTTCAAATTAGGCGCAATCTCCTCCTCGGAGGCGTTTTTTACTTCCGTCTTATCTACTTCTGCATATCCTTAAAGAAAACCTTATACGAGGCCCGATCTTCTCCTCTCATAACTTAGCCTACATTAAAAGACAAAAAGGACCCTTCGGCCCAAGAAGACCATAGGAAGAGACACGTTAAAAAGTTTCAAAAAGTATAAAAGAAGGCTATCCTTAGATGGGCATCAGTAGCCAGGGAGATCTGAGCAGTCGGGGGCTCCGTCCAAAAAGACGTTTAAAAACCAACGACGTCCTCCGAGGGAAGAAGGGGCCAGCGGACATTAGAGAAAGTCATAAATTTGGAGATCGCTCGTAAATCCCGGATATTCCCGGCGACTCTCTAATGCGGATCCAGAACGCCCAATTATGCGCTTTCCAATTAGTGCTGCAAGAGCGCTCACTTCCCATAAAGTGAGAATGGTTCCGGGGAACGCCTACCTCGGAGCTATAAGTAGAGAGCCCCAAGGAGCACCTTACCTAAGGAGTTTGGACTGCGCCCTAGCTACTCTACGTACTTTTAGGTTACTTGTTTGGTTCTATCAGTTCTAAACTTAAGCAAAAAACGGTAGCAGCATGTTAGAACTGGAAAAGAAGAAAATAAAAAAGTCAGGGCCGCCATAGGGTGTCGAACCTGTGACCCTCTGTGTGCCAGTCAAATGCTCTAACCACTATGCTAAGGAGTCAAAGAATCCCCAGTGATTAGTTTGGTATTATATAAGTGATAGCACCACTATTTAAATTGACCTATCTTTCTTAGAACAAGAACCATTCACGCCCCCTTGCTAACTGCAGCATCACCACTTATTTGCTAGTTTGCAGCGTCGCCAAACCTACTTCTTCGAGCCACGACGAGGAGAGTCTCCGGAAAGCGGTCGTGGATGAGTCGGCTAGAATTTTAATTATCACATGAATTCATTAGCGCCTGGACGCGTCAGTCACTAGAAGAGGAGAGGACGGCATCCTGCCGCGATTACCGAGTGACGCCACGGGCGAGTGGGCCGAAGCGGCTAATTGGTCCCTTTGGGATCACCTGCCTGGGGAGCGAGGACTCGCCCACGTCCGAGAAGGTGCTCGATCACGAAGGCCGAAAATGTGTCGGATTATCCGAAATCCTGGCATCCCCGTGTCCATAGTTTCAGAGGCGTTCTTATTAGCTGGAAAGTGTGCCTCCTTGGGGACTCTCCTCCCACGCGCGGGAAGGTGCGCTCGATGGCTGGACTTTGCAGGGCAATTAACGTCGCCGTGGCCAACCCAGGAAGCTAATCAACGCACAAAGGAGCGCTAAATGGAGCGGAGAAGGCGCCGAGCGAGCGAGAGGCGATCTCAGGTGCACGCGGGACGAGGCTTATGAGAGACAATTGACGGCGCGGAGTCTCCTCTCCTTTTCAACTTATCGGCCGCAAAACAAGTGGGCAAGCGAGCGGCAAAGTGCCAAACGTTATAGGTTACTCTTCTCGCGCATCGACAAATTATGGCACACACTCGGCGCATGGTTAGTGACGGCCAGCGCCGACCGTTCGAAAACAAAACCGCCGCCGGGGATGTGTCTTCGCCCACGGAGTCACACGGGCTACCAGCTTCAAGTATTTACATCGCCCTCGAGGTGCACGGAGGAACTAAAGATCCTGGGAAAGGCTTCTGGCTACAGGATGAGAACTGGAAATGGCCTCCATGGTCCTGTGGAATCGCCTTTCCTTAAGGGTCTCTGAAACCACTATGGAATGAGCTTGGAACAGAGCAGGCTCTTGGCCCCTTTACAGCCTATCAAAGCCTTTGAGAACTGATGCTTTATCCACAGAAGGCATCAGTTCTTGTAAGGCATAAAGCATCGCTTCCAAAGTGTCAGGAAGAACTAAAGACCCTGGGAAAGGCTACTGACTTCTGGCTTCTGAGTTCTGCTTCCCTAAGGGTTTCTGAAACCACTATGGAAGGAGCTTGGAACAGAATTTGGCAATCTCTTTACAGCCTTTCAAGGCCTTTTTGTATGAGAACTGATGCTTTATCCACGGAAGGCATCAGTTCTAGTTAAACATACGGCATCACTTTTATGCATATAAGTAGAAGTAAGATTCATTTCTTCTTACTTTGCAAATAAAGCAGATCAACGATTCAACTATGCCCGGAGTTAGAGCCACCATCCGCGCTCGATTCGAAACCCTCCGCAAACAGGAGAAGGAGGCCGCCAAGAGGGCCGCTGTGGTGCCACAAGTGACCCTATCGGACATGGAGCAAGCCAGGAACGCAATCCGCGAGATTCAGGCTTCGACGAGGGCCAGGAAGAACCCGGAGGCGCTTCGAGCCATTCTGGGCCTGGATCTCTCTTGGTCCCAACTGGTGGAGCTCGATTTGGAGCGACAAATCAGATCCTGGAGGATAGCCGAGAAGATCTACCAAACCGCCGCGGACGAGGCCCTCGCTCGGTTGGCCGCCAGGAGACCCGCGGAGAGGAAGCGAAGAAGGGAGGAAGTCGCCGAAGAAGACGAGTCGCCAGCGTCACCGAAGCAGGCCAGGACGGAGACCAGGGAGATTAGTCCCGAGATTGAAGATTGGTGAAATAAATTGGTTTTGAAATAAAAATTTAAAAGTGGAATAAAAAATTTAAAACATTCTCCTCATTGTCGCCCCTTGATCGATCAGAGCGTCTTCTATGACCCCACGAAACTAGGATTACTGGGAACTAATGTGGTTCGTGAAAGATCGACTGTCCAGTTCCCATATTTGGTCTCCCCAATGCCCTTGTTTGTCCTTCCTTCCACCGTAATATCCTCAACAAGGGCTCTCCGAAGGGTTTGCCAATGAAAGAAGTCGTTTTCTCGTTTCTTGATTGTGTTTTGAGGTGGGATCTGGGAAACACGAAAGACTGCACTTGTTCTAAAGGGTGTCAAAATTTGGTCCATCGATGGTAAGCCACAGCAAGGGTTGTTCCATGTCCAAGAAGCGAAATTCTAACTAAAGAAGAGCACTCGTACAAGATATCGGGGTAAATACAGCTAAAGTGGCCTTGGAGGAAAAACTGGCATTTGATAAGTTCATTAAATGGGCTCAATTTGGCAAATAGCAAAAAAAGGCACGGATGTAAAGTAGAAGCATCTTAGCCAGACGTGAAGGCCTGTCACGATTCGGACATAGAGTAGAAGGGACCACATATCGAAAGCATCACCACAACCATAACAACGAGGAATCCTGCAGCGGAATTCCACCAATTGAGCGTTTTAAACCGACATTTTAGGAATTGATGTCCTCCATTGAAGATCTGAGGAGTTGAGTGGCTGTGGAGTAGGCCCCTGGGGCCTCTTTCACAGCTCCAAACCCCCAAATCATCAATTCAGTCGAACTCAAACAATTAAGTGCCTCAATTAAGAGACTGTGAGTCCACTAGAGGCTGCAGGACTGAGTTTGCAAAGCCGAAATGGGTTGGGTTCGAACATTTGGATGGAAAAGGCCGCACTCCTTTGAAAGGGTGTCGATACTAACGCTTTAAATTATTGGAGGCTCTGAAGGACAATCTACGAAACACGCAAAGATTGTGACACGCAAACGGAGAAACACCTGGAAAGGAAATAGAAAAGTTGGTCCATCAAGAAATGTATCTTTCAGCCACCCTGAACTTCAACAAGCAGAAACATCGGTAGAAGTGGCTTCTAGAGTCCTGAAAGTCCTGAAAGCGCTTAAGAAAGCCACCATCGGATCGGTTGATTACGGTATTGAGTCAATGATACAATTCACTGCACTTTGGTTCTTGTTTATGCGCCTCGTAGTAGGTCTTCTTTGTTTCCTCAGGTCATAGAAGTTCTCATTTGCTCCTGCAGGTGGAAAGCTCTTAAACGACGCACAGGTGGTGGCAAACTGCTGAAACCAGCTTTCGAACAACAATGAGGTCCTCCGATATGACCTTCAACGATGAACTCGCCGTTTGGAAGAAGGCATACTGAATGAGAAACGAGCGTCTTGCAAAGCCCTTCAGGAGAGAGAAGGCCCGGCTGAAGCCGAAGGCTTGTCCGTCATGCTTGGTGAATCCCTCACTTCTCGCCTGGTGACTTCGTGGTTGATGACAGAAGAAGGAACCAGAAAGCAAAGAACCACTCCTCTTTACACTTCTCGCCCTATGTTTGGGAAGAAGAATCTTCACACTGGAAGGTTGGCTGCTCTCCTCATGTTATCAAAAACCTTCATTCACAGAATTCGTCAAAGTCCACAATCAATCTACTACATTCCACAGAAGGCGGACGGACAGACGGCGACGGCCAGACAGACAATCAGACAGAGCTGCAACCAACCAACTGACTTGGAGAGCACTCTCATCAATGAATGCCAGATGCCCCGAGGTATGTCCCATAGACTTCTTGGGAGAGACGTAGACGTCTCCGTGACTTTGCACGTCTGCAAGACATCGACCTGCTTCCATCGAGAGACGTCTGTTTTCGAGCGGGGGAAAGAAGTGGCGGTCGTTTGGTCTCACAGCGATCTGAACTGGGGGACGCGGATGTTTTGAAACTTCAACGTCCCGCGGCAGCTCGCTCGCTGCCTTCCTCCTTGTCTCGCGTTTCGTCTTCTTCCAGGGGACTTCGTTTCGAAAAGCCTCTGTCCTGCTAGTTCGTTGTGAAATGTGTCTGCAGACGTTTTGACAGACGTAGACTGTCTCACTATTTTACTCGTCTTTTGCTCGTTCCTTCCAATTGATCCGTGCAATGGAATATTTCTCGTGAAAACTTGATTTTTGTCTATACTTCGCGCCGCTCCTACTTCACCCATAACTCCTTGCAATCATTCCAGACGATGTCAGATGTTGCGTCCTTGACTGATGCGGAGCTCCGCAAGGAACTCGCGTCGATGGGGTACAACTCCGGGGCGGTCACTGGCACCACTCGCAAGCTCTACGAGAAGAAGCTGCTCAAGATGCGCGCTGAACACCAGAAGTCGGCCAAGCCGGTAGGAAAGGTGGCTGCGGTCAAGGTAGCGCAGGCCACGCCACCTCCAGTGCCCAAACTGACGTCCACGCCGAAGACGACGCCACCCCGCGAAAGACCGATTCCTCGTCCCGCTGAACCGACGCCGGTGTCCTCTGCCGAAGAATCAAACTCTTCCTGGTTAGTCGCCTTCCGTCCCTCTCAATGACTAATGCTCCCTTCTATTTAGGAAACATGACCGCCAGGTGGAAACTTCAAAATCCTCCTTCACAACCATGCGGTCAAACGCCTTCATCGTGGATACGCCTACTCCGCCGAAGCCGAAGCCAAAGGCGCCTACAACTTACTACAAGCCTTCTCCCCGTCAGCCGGAACCTTCTCCAACGCCACTCTCCACCATTCACGGATTCGACGACTCGTTGTAGGTCGCACTTTAAACGGCTTCTAATTAATCCTTCCGCTTTTAAGGGACCGCTTGACCGACAAGGCGATGAGAAGCTCCTTCACAAGCATCCGCTCTAACGCGTATCAGGACCGGACTCCGACGCCTCCCAGAGCATCTGCTGGCCTTCTGGCGAAGTATCTTCCGTCATCTTCTAAGAGCTTCAAGAATCTGGGTGACACTTCTGGCGATGACACAGACGACGACGGTCACACCGAGTCGTGCCGCCAAATCGACCCAACGCCTACTCGTCTCAAGAATATCAAATATGGACAACCTACT
>KN173012.1:28043-76769 GCA_000757755.1 Steinernema glaseri
ATTGTTTTCCTCGCTTCTTTTGCGTATTCGTACGCCATTATCCCCGCTCTATTCGTTATTGCCGGTAGGTTCTAGCTTCATATGCGAATTATTTTAACTGGGAAGTGCTTCCTGTGGAAATGATGCAGCAGGACCATTATTCTAAAGACTCATGGGCCAAGGTCTCTCTGGCCACTCTTGAGGCACCTCTTGCTCTATCATTTCCACTGTGAAGGCAGTTCTCATTCTCCCTATAATACAAATCATTCTTTTAGTCGGTGCTGTGGCAGCGGCGTGCTACTATTTTTATCAAAACCGAGAGAACAGAAAAGCCAAAGAAAATGTTCTCTTCGCTGAACTTGTCGACAAGATCACAGGTAAGACTTAAGAATCCTTCTGAAGTGTCTAAGAACCGCTTTCCAGAACTTATCCGCGAAGCGGACGATCTTGAAGGCATCGCCGAACCACACGTCCGTGATATGATCTACCCTCCTAGCCGGTAATTCAACTTTAAGATCTTGTTCATAAGGAACCTGGACCAATTTAGGCGTAGCGAACCCGAAATGAAGCGTTGGGAGCGCGCCGCACGGTTCATCAACGAGGAGGATTCACGTGTCCGCACCGATGTCCGACTTCTCAACGGAGTCGAGTGCAACGTGTGGGTTTGGGTCGCGAAGAGTCGTGGTTTTTGAAGCCCAGACGTAATATGTTAACCTCTGGCCTGTTCCTTTTGTCGTGTCCACATGGCTTTTGCACTATATTGCTATTGTAGACTATCCTCTTCATTTTACATGAATAAAGTCCTCGGTATCACCATTAACCGTTCTTTGCTCGCGTCCACTGATGGACCTTTTAGATCAGTTTTTTACTTCGTTTCTAACGCCTTTACCCTTCAGGATCTACGAGGGACAGACCGACTGAAGAGGAGGCTTGAAGATTCCAGACTAGACACAGACTGAAAGGCTTGTCTAGTCTCAGGCTTGTCTAGACTCAGACTAGACGCAGACTGAAATTGTCAGATCAGAAGAAGCTCCTCGTACTGCTTTGGCCCTAAGGATACCCGAAGCACATGGGCTATATCAAGCCCTATGGAAATCTACGCCTAAATATTAACCCCAGTTAGTGTCCCAGGATAAAGAGAAGTCACAGGCTCTGCTTCATTTCAAGAATATCAACAAAACAATGAAGAATCGTCCTATACCTCCTATTTACCGTAGTTCGCAATGGAAGTGATGTTGCACTCCTCCTGGATATCCACAATCCTCCGGTCGAAGTGGTTCTCGTAGTCGAAGGCCATGAGGAGTCGACCATTCGTGGCTTGTTCCACGATCCAGGGCAAGTACCGGTCCATGAATCGTTGACGGTGACTGAAATTCGATTTTTACACATATTCTCAGGAGAACTAAAACTTACACTGGCCCAAGACGAGCAGCGCCAAAGATCCCCGCGGTGATGCACATCGGAAGTCCCAACTGGATCCCTTCGAAGTACTTCACCGCTACTTCGCCTATCATGTTTGTGGGCATTTCTAGGAGCACATGGTGGAAGTCGTGGGTTTCTCGGTAACTGAAAGAGCTCCATAGAAGAAGAAGGTCCAAGGGGAACATACCGCTGCATCACGTACACCAGCTCCTCGTCATCGATGTACTGGACGGCAGGGCGCGCATCCGGGGACGTCTTGAGGCCATCGAGGAACCTAAGAAATGAGGGTTAAAAGAATACAGAATTTGTTTTGCTTACTTGGCGTACTGGTGCCCGAATGTGTCCTTGGGGAGACTCTGGAGATATCCGCGATCGATGGTTTCATTGTTGATGCGGGGTCGGTCCTTCAGAATCCGACTTCCCACCACGTCTTGGGCCATACGATCGCGGATGTTCTGCAGGACAGGACGCAGAGCAGTCGTCTCACCCATAGTAGCGACCATATCGCCGCGAGCCGGATTCGTGATGGCCATCAACGCTGATCCAGCGGCCAGGATCGCCTTCTGCGCCGTCGATGTCGGGATGTGGCTCGGATACAGCTTATTCATGCTTGGGAGCGGCGAATTCCAGCGACTTCTTCACTTGCTCGCCCTTCTCCGCGAGGATCTCTTCGATGTTCTTCTTGCCCTCCAAATCGGAGAACCAGCCCAGGTTATCCGCGATGATGTGGTGGTTTCTGCAGCCGTCGCACGTGACGATCACCACTCCGTTCTCGTAGGAATTCTTCGAGAACTCCTTCGGTCCCTGAAGACAACAGTCTAGACACATGCGAGACATAGACACAACCTGTCTGGAATTGCAGACTTTGCACGTGTAGGTGATTGCCAGACGTCGGTCGAGCTTTCCTAGTCGGTTGGCGGCGTCCGAGCTGTAGAGGAAACGAGTCAAGTATGCCCTGTTCGAGAAGGTCGATACAATGAGCCGCCGAAGAGGAAGCATGCGATTCCTGAAGCGGATCAGATGGCTCGAGTCAAACGTGATGCAATGCGAAGACAAACGAATGTGAGAAGGCTCGTCTAATGTGCATTATGGCGGGAAATTCGAACCCACGAATCGTCAAGTCCAAAGAAGTCACATAGGGTAATAGAAATTTATACACGAGGAAAGATACAAAACGGGGCAGCGCTTCACGAGGCCTGCACGTAGCTGGCAGGGAAGAGGCCGGTCTGTCCGTCGCTTCTTCTACCGTAGCACCAGCCGAGCTGGTCAGGCTCCGAGAGGACCTCGATAGTTTCCCCTAAGCAAACGATGAATAAACAAATGATTATGGGATCTTACCTTTCTCCAGTTTTATCTCGTCCTCCTCGACCGGCGTGTAGTCGTACAGCACCTTGCCTTGACCACGGCTGCTGAATTCTCCATACTTGAGGGAATCCGAGGAGTCCGTGTTGGCCACACTCGGAGGGCCACTTTGGTTCTCCCGGTTCGAGGGCACGTTTATCGCCGCCGAAGTAGAGCGCTCGGGGGTCGGCATCGGGAACGGATCGGCAAGAGGGTTCGTCGGAGTGTGCCGCTGGTTCCGGCTCTTGGACGGCGTCTCGGAGCTGTAGTCGCCTACAGCCGAGAACCTCTTCAAGGCCGAAGCGTCCGAGGCGGAAGCTCCATTGCTTTCCCGGAGGATGTCGTCGCAGCTCGCCGCTCCTTTGATGACGAGGACATCTCCATCCTCTGAGCGCAGTCTTTGGCGCATAAGCACCACTCCGCCAGTGTCCTTCTGCGATCCTTTGCGGGAGCCGATGCTCCTAATTTCAGGAGTGTACTCCTCGAATTCCGGCCATTTTGTAGGGGCTTCCACACCGAAGGTTTGCGACCACTCGGTTAGATCGGCAGAGAAGGCCTTCTCGCCCATTTCGGAGAACAAGCGTTGTAGGTTTTGGTGAACGCTCGATAATCTATAAAAGAAGAAGTTCAACCATTGTTTGCGACTACCCAAGAAGCCACCGTATCCCAGTCTATAAGTCCTAAGGTCATATTTGGAGAAAGAGTGATAAACCTAACAATCGGAAGGTTATCCAAAGTATATACCCATCCATATTAAGAAGTGTCATACATCCAATCCATCAAACCCCCGTCCTATACTATCCTACTTCCTGTCGAAACTACCCCGTTCGTACAAACCTACTTCCTATCTATACGAACGCAATCAAATCTTGATGTTATCGGCAAAGGTCACGCACTCATGTCTTCTCCGATCGTTCGTTTCGGCCTGTCCCCAACGATCTACACAGATTATACTGAAACAATCGATGGTTTTAACATTTGACGCTCGTGCGCGCTCTGTTTGCTTAGCTAATCATCACAAGAAAAGCCGTCGAACATTGCTGTTAGTTCATTTCGTACACACTAAGAAGATTTGAGCGGCGCAAATTGCCTTATCTCTGTATAGTATATGAGTTTGTGAACAAGGGAATGGGAAAAAGGTCCACTTGTGTTTGGGTTTTCGTCCTACAGCTGCTCAAATGCAAATGAGCCCCTCGGATGCGATAAAAACCCAGCCGACAAAGGAACTTTGCGAAAAGGGCGCCAAACCACTCAATTCAAATTCGGCAAGCGGAACGCCTAATGCGCTATCGCTGACTAAGAACCCCAAAATGACATCAGCCCGTGAACCCGGAATTAATCATGGCACAAGTCACCCAGAAAGGAACGCCAAAGAACATACCTTGATGAGTCGATGAGATCGACCAATACCTTCTGCATTCCTCCGATCATCTCCACGACGAATTTCATTCGCTTCAGCTCCGTTTGCTGGCACTTCTCGAAGACGAAGGTCATGTTCTCCACGTACACGTTGTTGTAGGTGCCGATCTCCTTCAGGTACGCTTCGTACGATTGCTTGGTTTTATTTACCTAAAACATATCTGTTTCAAGGAAGTCCTCATAATGGGTAAGACTCACCTCCTTCTTGAGGTTCTCGTGCCTCTCTCTCAGCTTGTCGGACGCGTCCACGGACAATGAGGTGTCCGCCTGCGAGTTGACCAGCTGGACGTAGGCCGACTTCTCGTTCCTGCAGGCATTGTGGTACGCCTTCCTATGGGATTCGACCTTCTCATACATCTTCTTCCATTGGCGCTGGGCCTAAAGGGAAGGTGTAAAGTCTTAAGAATCTTCGGACATCTGGACTCACCTTTTCGAAGGCCTCTTCTACATCCCGCATCTCCTTAGGGGCACGGAAGGCCGACGGGTGGTGGTTTTCCTTCTTAAACAGCGCCACCGTTTTTGTGATTTCATCGTTTAGTCGGTCCTTTACGTCAAGGTGGACCTTGGCCAATTCTTGGCCTTCGTTTAGCACGTTTGTCCAGCAGGTCTTGATTGATCCAGTAGGCAGAGATTTGTCCACGTGGGCACTCCACTTCTGATTCCAGGACTGCAACGCCCTACCGTATTTCAGTTCAATTTCCGATCTAACAGTCACATGGAGATAAGTACGGTAGTCAAGAAACTCCTCACCGCTCTTTGATCATCCTAGTGAAGTCGTCCAGTTGGTCCAGTCCATCCTTGATTCTCTTGACGTTTGCCTTGTAGGCGCCCACCTCCCAAAATCCTGCAGAGGTGGAGATGTTTTGCACTGACATTAGTAGAGCCTCCAGTTACATAAAACTCTGAAAAGAAAAGTCCGTCAGGGGAAATCGCGGTAAACAGCAACAGAATGCGACTCTAGATCCCCACGGCGACAACCAATAATACAGAACGCGAAAGCGCGGCAATAAATGGAACATGACATGTTATGGCTTCGTTATCGAGAAGAGATCGCGACTGGACACCGTCGGTAACGCGAAACCGCGAGCGGAAAACTCCCTCGCAAGTACTCCCACAGTAAAGCCGTTAATCGATCGTTCGCGCGCGGTACAATATTTATATTCAAAAGATAATACCACAGAACTGCTAACAGAACACGGCGCCACCTCATCCTAAGGAGACGAGTAAGACCGCCGACGTCTTCCTCACAAGAGGAGCAGTCAAGCGAAAAAGTGGGGGCGGTCGCGACGGTACAAACGCGTCACTAAAGACGGGAGCTAGCGCGCGCAGAGAAGAAGAAGCCGCGGAGTGGTCATAACGGTCGCGCGGGCGTGACTGCACAACAAGAAGGTGCCCGGAGGGACTGCGCGAGACTCTTCCGAGGCACAAGGAGGCGCGACAAACTGAGCGATTTGCAGAAAACGGATCTGCGGGGAGAAGAAGTCCGGACACTTGCGAATGGATACTTGTGGATGGAGATGTCGAAACCCTAATGGTTTGACTTCATTGTTCGCTTTTCTTCCTTCTTCTTTAGATTTGAAGTGAAGACTAATAGATAGCGGAGCTGGAAGAGTTATCAGAAGAAGGACGAAGCCGAACGGACGAACGAGGAAGACAACTGGTTCGGATGAACTGGTCAGTGATGCCTTGTTTAAGAAGGTGTTAGGGTCACAGCGACACGTGCCGCTCGGGGATCCCAAAAGATGAGAAGAAGCGGACAGTTCGGATCTGCAAGCTTACCAGTTCTTACAGCATAACTCAATTAACTCCTTGAAGCACCAAATCTTTGGGCTCCATAAGCAATCGCTCAGTTTGTCGCGCCTCCTTGTACTGCTCGGGGATCCAAAAAAATGAGAAGTAGCGTCCAGAATAAGCGCGCATAAAAAAAGATCGCTCTAGTCGATTCAATGAAACATCACTTCTACAATTTTGGCCTGAAGCACCAAGTCTTTGGGCTCCATCAGCACGCGGAGACCACCCAGCCGTCCTGAAATGAATTGATGGAGCACCTGAATCCAAGGAGCTCCTCTAATCGATCGCAGAAGTGTTAAACTCTGCAAACCTGTCAAGGAAGGTCCAACACGAAGCGGAGACCGACCGCCTCACGTCCGCGAACTTGACACTTCTGCCGTGAGAACCAAAGAGGGTCAGTCGGTTTGAACGTGGCCTCTCCCGCGCGCAATCGACGCGAAACGTCGTGTGTGGTCGCCTGACAGACGTGGAAAACAACTTGCAGAAGTGTCTGTCTGAAGTCTCGCAGACAAGACCTTCCAGACGTCTCGGAGCTTTCCAGTCTAGCATTTGATCTTCCCCTTGAGCCACGTCTTGAAGCAGCAGCCCAAGATGAACATCGTTCTGGCGACGCAGAAGTATGTCGAGGAGATGATCAGGTGCGCCGGGCCCGGCATGAAGGTGCTTCTGATGGACAAGGAGACGGTAAGTGCAGGTGCTAGACAAGTAGACGTGTTTCCATTTAGACAAGTCTGATCTCGTGCGTCTTCTCCCAGAGCGACATGATGCAGAGGGAAGTTTATCTCTTCGAGCGCTTGGATTCCCACGGACCTCGCGACCCTATCAAGTACCTCAAGTGCATAATCTTCGTCCGTCCGACGGCCGAGAACGTCCAGCTGATCACGGAGGAGCTCCGCAAGCCTCGTTTCTCCTGTTATCATATATGTAAGCACTCTCCCATGGATTGGTGTCAACGTTGTATTAAGATTTCTCGAATATCATCAGCAAGACGGACGTGAAGATGTTTGCCGAGGCCGACGAGCAGGAAAGTGTCCGCGACGTCTTCGAATTCTTCATCGACGGGATCGCGCTGTCGCCCCACCTGATGTCTCTGGAGCTCCCCTACTGCTACGAAACGAGATTCTCGCTGTCCCCTACCGCATTCCGCCGATCTCTGAACGGCCTTCTAGCACTTTGTTTAGCACTCAACAAGAGGCCCTATGTGAGGTACGGTAGATCAGCTTCTAGACCAACTTTAGACCTTAAGAAGCTGTAACTCGACTTCTCATTCGCCTTTTAGGTACCAGAGCTCCTCGAGGGATTCTCAACGCCTAAGCGAGGAACTCACGAAACTTTTCGTCCGCGAAGAAGCGCTGTTCCAGGAGAGGGTTCCATCCACCGGCAACGACGACGACACGATGCTTCTAGTGGTCAGTCGCAGTGAAGACGCCGTATCGCCCCTCCTCAACCAATGGACCTACGAGGCCATGGTCCACGAGCTGCTTGGGATCGTGCACAACCGAGTCAAGATCCAGGGCGAGGACGGCCAGCTCAACGACGTGCTCCTCTCCTCCATCCACGACGAGTTCTATGCTGCTGTAAGTGCCACTTGTTGTATTCCCACATTACTTCTCTCCTCCTTCCAGAACATGTACCTAAACTTCGGAGAACTCGGCCAGAACATCAAGGAGCTGATGAACGAGTACCAGACGCGGGCGCAGACGCACCAGAAGCTCGAGTCCATCTCGGACATGAAGCACTTCGTCGAGCAGTACCCTCAATTCAAGAAGATGTCCGGCGCCGTCAGCAAGCACATGACCATGCTTTGCGAGCTGAATCGACTCGTCTCCAAGCTGAATCTGCTCGAGGTCTCCGAACTAGAGCAGACTATCGTCTCAAGTGGCGAGCGGTCCCAGTGTCTAGACGCCGCACAGAAGCTTCTCCGGATGCCGAGTGTCCAGAATCACGTAAGTCAGGAAGATTTGACCCCAAAATCTCAGATTTTGACTCTGTCCAAGCTAGACGTAGACTTTGCTAGACCTAGACATAGACTCTGCCTAGTCTGGACAGAGCTATGTCTAGGTCTAGCCCAGACCCTTCTAATCAGATCTTTCAGGACGCCCTTCGCCTTGTGATGCTCTACGCGCTGCGCTTCGAGTCCCACGTCTCCATCGCCGACGATCTCAACGGCCTCGTCTCCCTGCTTAGGGAGCGGAAGGTTCCGTCGCACCAGATCGCCGCCATAAGAACTGTCCAAGAGTATGGCGGCGCCGCCAACCGCCAAAACGATCTCTTCGGAAATCAGTCAGCCATGGAAATCACGAAACGTTTCATCAAAGGTTTCCCCTTTGCGGCGCCGCTCACCTACCGTACCCCTTTAAGGTCTCAAAGGCGTCGAGAACATCTACACCCACCACCAGCCCTACTTGGCACAGATCGTCGACCAGATCGCGAGAGGAAAACTTCCCGATGGCGCTTATCCCTACGCTGGGAGCGTCAACAGGTACTTGACCAGTAGTTGCAGAAGTTATATTCGTCTCAGGGGAGCCTTGGCCGCTTCGATTCCCGAGAACGTGATCGTCTTCATGGTCGGCGGAGCGACCTTCGAGGAGTCGGCTTGGATCCACAACTACAACCAGCAGATTCCCCAGCAGAAGGCGCGAGGCCGGGCGGCGCCCCGGCTACTTCTCGCGTCGACGCACGTCCACAACTCCAGAAGCTTCATCGAGCAGATGACCCGGTTGAGCCCTGGAGGCGCCGGCTCCACCCACGTATCGCTTGGATAAGTAGAAGTTGTTTGTATCTAAAAAAACACTATTTATTCACTTGTAAAGTTTTATGGCTCCCTTCCAAGATTAAACTTGCTAGACCCAAGTGTGCACATTTGATTTATTACCGACATCGGTTCCCGGAATTAATTTATCACGAAAACAATAGTTTAAAAACATTTACAGAGCTGATCTTCGCACAGGAAAACTCAATACTGCGCCAAGACAATCTCGAAAGGAGCAGGCGGCTCAGGCTCGACCTTCGCCGTTTCAGCGGTACTTCCGCCGGCGGCAACAAGCTCGACGATTTCTTCCTTTTCCACTCCCTCCATCTTGTCACGGAGCATGATGATGCCTCCTTGGCTAAGGGCCTTGAGTGGCTTGTAACGCGTGTTCTCGGGCATTGAAAGTGTCTTGAGCTGTAGTCGCACAACGCGGGCCGGATTCTGGATCGTGTGGGTGCTGGCCTCAGGCTCTTTCCTAAAAAATGATGCGGATGAAGAGAAAAACACATGACAAAACTTACTTCTCGTCAGGCTTCGGGGCTTCCTTGGAGTCCTTAGACTCCTTGGAGTCCTTAGATTCCTTGGAATCCTTAGACTCTTTGGCATCCTTAGTCTCCTTCTCTTCCTTAGTCTCTTTAGCTTCCTTAGGCTCCTTAGCGTCCTTGGACTCCTTAACATCCTTGGGCTCCTTCACTTCTTTGGGCTTCTCCTCAACATCAACCTCCATCTTCTCATCCTTGGCTTTCTTCAACTGCTTCTTCTTGTTGGTAATGGACAGAACTGCAGTCTCCACCTTCTCGCTCTCTTCCTTCTTCTTCTCTTCGAGAGGAGGAGGGTAAGCGAACATGGAAGCCTTCGCATTCGACCTGAACTCCGTCTTCGGCATCTGCAGATCCTTGTTCAAGCCAATCAGGCATGTGGGGCGGAACGACAGGGACGCGAAGTGGGCCATAGAGTGCCAGTACCAGTGCTGCAGGAACACGAAGGTGCCAACAACGCTGGTCATGTCAGGCTGTCCGGTCCTGTTGTGGAGAGAAATCGTAACGTTGCGTCCACCAGCATCCAGAATGCCCTGGGCAATGATAGCGCCAAACTGAACAAGAAGAAGGTAATTCAGTCCGTATTCGCAGATAACCTACCTTGGTGATGGAGTCTTCGCCCTTCTCTGTGATCATCTTGTTGAGCGTCTTGCGGTATTCAACGACCTTGGCGCAAGTGGCCTCGGTTTGTTGGATAAGAATGAACGACAGCGCAATAAGCGCTCCTTGACGGACGAAGTTCTCCTTGGCGGCGAGAAGAGGCTCGAGAAGAGCAATGGCCTCCTTGTATCCAGATCCGGCGCAGGCGATACCAAGGGCGATCGCTGCTCCATAGCGGACATGACCATTGAAGTGTTCGACCAGCATGCTGGTGTAGTTAATGCACTGCTCGGGGTCACTGAAAGGAAGAATTGATTCGTTTACAAGATGCGGTGAACTTACTTGCTGAGGACAAAGCCGATCGCGATGACAGCGAAGCGCTTGACATCGTTGTTCGGGTCAGCAGCAACCTTCGCCAACAAACGGCGCACAACGTCAGCCTTGCCGGTTCCAGCGTAGGCCATGGCAAGCATGCACACTCCAGTCTGTCGGAGGATGGCATGGGCCTTGTCGTCCAGAAGTGGGTTCACGAACGACTCCACTTCGTCTTGTCGGCCGTAGGCCATGAGAGCGAGACACGTGCGAAGACCTCTTTCGATCTTGTCATGCTGCGTGTCGTAGATGTACTGCTCCATATCACGCATAACCTGCGTGTTGATGCTTCCAACCATGACGAGACCGATGGCGGTTGCTGCGGCTTCTCCAACAACAGCATCATCTTGATAGAGGGCATCCCGGAGGACCTTGTAGGCTTCTTCGCTCTGGGTTCCCATAGCAGCAAGACCAAGTCCGAGACAAGCTCCGTGCTTCACCGCCGCTGTAGATCCCTTGGACAGCTGGTCCGCCAAGTAGTTGATGACTTCTTGGTTGCCGTGGTTGGCATGCATCAGACCATAGGCGTAGAGGGAACCACCTTCCTTGAATCCGAACTGGTCGGTGTTCTCTTTGGGAAGATAGGGATCAAGCAGTTGCAGAGATTTCTCTTCGTGACCCTAAAAGAACTTATGTCAACAGCGCCAACGGTTGAATGAACTAACCTTGTGGATCAAACCAAGAGTTGCCACGGCGTTGAATTTGTTCCAGTTCGTAGCCTTGGAAATCCACTCAAGATTGTCTCGCAGGAAGTCGTCACAGGTCGTTCCCACATGCATCAGACCATTAGCAATGACAGTTGCGTTGTGCGCACTGGCAGTCCGCACGGAGTCCTTGATCTGCTTGAGCACCAGCATGTCGGTCTTGTTGTTCTTGATCAAGAACTGCATGTGATGCTTGATCGTCTCCTCTCCTCGCAAAATCTTCCTCAGGCGAGTGTTCACTTCGGGGCACATCGTCTGTTCAGTATCAGTAGTCTTCTCATCAGTTTCCATCTTCTCTGCCGAGGTGTTCTGCTCAGACGTCGACGAATCATCTTCGGACGATTCTTCAGTGGTTGTGGCAGTAACCGTAGTGCCGGAAGTAGTCGTTGAGACTGCTGACGAGTCGGTGGTTGTTGTTGTCACAGTAGAGGTCGTCGCTTCAGTAGTCGAGGCACTGGACACTCCAGCGGGTACAAGGGCCTTCTCGATTTTGTCGATGAATCTTTGAGACGCGTTCTCGTACAGATCGAAGGACAGCTGGTACGCAAGCAACTCATTCTGAAATAAGATGTTCAGTACTAGTTGACGGTTATATACCGGACTCACCTTGTTGTACACCAAGCGATTCAGGATATGCGCTACAGATTCAGGCTTGTCGAGCTTGATCAAGCACTCGCACATCGAGACGAAGTCCGGCTCGTTGAGTTCGGAGAAGAGACGGAACAGGGTGTCGAGGACTTCGGCCCGGAAGATGCTGTCCAGCTGGGACGAGAGCACCTTCGCAACAGTCTCCGTCAGGAGAGTAGTTTGCGTGACCTGATCCTTGGTCTGCTTGATGGCGCTCTGCAGCATGTCAAGGCGTCTGGTGTCAAGAGCAAGGCCGATGACGTATCTCAGCTCCTGCTTCTTCATGTTCCGCTCGAAGATGCGGTCAACCAAAGACACCAGACGCTTGTCGATGTTCTTGTCTCCAGCTTGACGCTTCGTCTTGTATGTGTCCAGCGCCTGTTCGATGATTTTGTTGACATACTAGAAGAAACGTCATTAGGAAGGAAGCCAATCGCGTAATCATACCTGTTCGTCTTGAGGACCGATGATGCGAGCAGCAGGGCGCGGAGTCAGCTTGAAGGCGTCCTCAGCCGCCAAGGCGAGATCGAGACTTCCACTGTAGTCGCCCAAACAGTAGGCCACTTTCGAAGCGAGCAGCGCTGCTTGCAAGCGTTTGCTGAAGTTCTTGTCTTCGTACAGCCTCTCGATGTCGGAGATGTAGTCGGCGACTTCGAACCACGTCGGAGTGAGGACCTCCCAATCATCGAAGGTGTCGATGATGAGTCCCTTATCCTGTTGTGAGCACTGCTCACTGCGCAATGCGAGCATGAAGGCGCTGGCATCCTGAGGTCCACCGATCTGGTTCTTCCACTGGTGAAGGAGGAACAGAGTCATCTTCGCTGCTGAAAAGGAGGCTATATGAGAAAGGGGAAATCAAAGCGTGGGATTCACGGACACGGAAGCGAGAATTTCACGTTTGGACACAACAGATCGGCAGACGTTTGCAAATTGCGGGAGTGACCACGGGACAGACGTGACGAGACTGAACGTACGAACTATCATCGCGCTGTTTGAAAAATGTCGGGGTAGGATCATTAGACCACCCACGGGGCTAAATCACGAGCTTGTCGCTGTTTGCAATGCTTCTTGGCGTCGCTTTCTGGATGAGCTGACCGGATGCTAAGTTCTCTGATGTCCAAGTACAACCAAGAGGCTCGAAGAAGCGAATCCCGAACACCTTAGACTCGAAGGAGCGAATCCTCAATCACTTGGCCCTATGGTTTTTGTTTGCTGCCAGAAGAAGAGCCTGCTGGAAATGGCTTAAGAAACAAGGAAGGAAGATCGTGGACTGTACGCAAGTGGTCCACCGCGATAGCGAGTATTATTGTTCATTTGATGAAGCTTTAAATGACCGGCGTTCTCTCTATAGCAATGCTCCTTGGCATCGCTAGGCAGATGAGCTGCCCCGATAGCGATGCCAACACTCTTTGATGTCTCAACTTCGAAAAAAGTGAATTACATTCGCCGCACCTTCTATTCTCTGCTACCAGGCGTGTTAACTCTGTGGTTTCACTTGGTGTCGGAACAGGAAAAGATGGAACTAGATGGAGAAGTAGTCTAGGAAACACTTCACGTGGTGAAACTCGAATGCATAAAGGAAAAACAAAAGCAGGCGGAAATGGAGGGTCGATGGACAAACAGGATTGGGAGTGAAGACGCCAAAATTGGGATTGGGAGTCAAAAATAAATGCTGCAAAGTACTGCATACAGAAGCAGCCAGAACGAGAGAGAGCGGGTAGCTATAAAAAAACGGAAGAGGACTATTTTGGAGAGGAGCATTTCCAAGCACTGATCGAAGCATTTCATATTGTGAAGCATCTTGTCACACAAGCGAGATGCAGACAGACGAACCTGACGTGAACCCTGGCCTGCACTGATGAAGCTAGAGCTGTAAACTCCACGTAGACTAGACAGTAGAGTAGACTAGACAGTAGACACACGCTCGCTCCGCTCGATGACCCTTCAACTGTTCGTGTCGAGACCCTCATAAGAACGAAGGATGGAAGCCTTGGCTCGGCTCTTCATCATCTCCTAATCGCTCCCTGATAGATCCATCGCTGCAACATTGCTCCAAGACGCTCCCAATGAAAAGGTGCTACTTGCAAGCTCCGTTCGTTCTCCATACTCTAATTAATTCATTCGCTGTCTTACTGTAGCTTCTTGGAATACTTGGAAGCCTATTTGTTAGAAATTTCATGGACTCTTGTTTTTTTCGAGTGCCACGCGGATTTCCTTGTTTACGAACACTTTTGAGACAAAAAACAAAGCTGTACCCCTTCATGCATACTTGTGTGAGTCAGGAAGACCAAAACATCGCCGACCGTAAACCAACTTTTTGCGATGACGCCAACCGTGAGACACGCTGTCCGCCAGTGTTTAGTCCCTCTGAATCACAGCAGAAGGATGAGTGCATACATGCACTGTGACCTGCAGAGATCCTCTATATCGGGCGATTCCCGATTGCTGCTTCCACCCATAACGGTTATGGATGCTTCTAGAGTCCAATGCCATCGCTACCGTAGTCATCCACGCTGATTACCTGCCTATCTTCTGTATCATGCCCATCAGGGAGGAAAGGTCGATCCCATCCCCTCTGGCTACCTTATCCCCCAAGGGTTTCCATAGGTACGTTCTTTGTGACTTCTAAAGGAGTCAAAAACGCCTTAAACTCCACGTTTATACCTGGTGCTACTGGTCCCCTGAAGAAGGCTGCCCCTCGAGCGTATTTTTTGTGCCCAGAACCAAGACGAAAACGAATTAATTTCATCCAATGAATGTTAATTTGTTTGCCTGTTCGCCTCCAACATTCCCGATGCATAGACACTCGATTGGATACGAACAATCGCGGAATCCGAATTAGATTAGAAGCCCCAAGCCTATCTTCTAAGACCTCGGAAGCGTCGCCCTCCTTTGTGCTCGCTATTCCCTAGATCACGCTGACCTCTCCAGATAAACGCCGAAATCGCCTTTCACATACTTTACCACATAGAACAACAGAGGAAAATCCCGTCCAAACATAACGTAATTCGGTCGAAGAGCCTTATCGTTTTAGGACTGATTTTCATCCGCAAATCCGCGATGTTTCCGCTCAGAAGGACTTATTGCGCGGACTAATGACGCATTCCGCTCGTGTAGCTCCTGGAAAAGGAAGTTCCAGGCTTCCGGCGAAGTTCGAATCCGCCCGGCCAGACGAAAACACTTCTAAGACGCCGCGGTGTGTAATTTGGGATGAGTCAATCACTCGACGATCTCCGTAATTGTGAAATCCGGCGGACGCGGTGACGAGACAATGACTTCTTGTCTAGACGCACTTTAGGTTCGTAGGAAATGCGCGCGCCCGGTTGTCTCAGCTCTGTCTTCCTGGCTTGCTGAGACGTCTGTTTCGGATTTTAGACAGTCTAGGGTCAGTTCTGTCTCAATCCCATCCTCCTATCGCGAACCCCACTGGGAGTGATTTAGAGGTCTTCAGCTCGGTTTTATTCATTCGTTTTACCTGTGGCATCGCTTCTATTCCAAATACAGGGTGCGCCAGCGAAACTGTGACGCGATTAAAAGAGGCATCAGTTTTATGGAAAATTATCGAAAGTGGATTCTTTAATTCACATGACTTTTCTACACCTTACTTTATGCTATTGAGGCCACTGGATAGCTTCAATAGGGAAATATGGCATATGCTTCTCCAGGATAGGGAATATTTTGTTCGTGTCATAATAGAGCAACACTTTAGCCTTCCCCCTTCATCACCAATATGAACGTTGTGGGAAAATGATTCGCACTAGGTGAAAGGGCGTGGGTACGACTAAGAAATGAAAGTAATTTCCCTATTTGGTCCAAAGAACTCTTGAGATCCGTCTTAGGCCGACCAAAGCTGCAGCTGATATAGAGTTACTAAAATTGGTCATATTTCGCCCTGATCTGATAGATTTTCCCATCTAGTGTAGGCTGTTTATGTTTATTTTTGCTTCCCTTTTTGTGTTTGTACTATTGCCATTGGCCTAATCTTTTGGCTTCTCCAGTCAACATGGGCCTCTTCCCAGGGTTTAAGGGCACTTTCACACTAAAGTAACAATGGGAACTCGTTTTAACTGACAAATGTCTTCCTGCCACGAGACGTTTGTTTTCGGCCTAAGTCTCCGAGAGTCCGCCCACCTCAACCCACCTCTCCTGACTCACTTCCATGCCTCTCACCCTAATTGGCTCCTTCTTGACTGATCCAGCTAGGTGTGCCTCAATCCCAGCTTTTGCTCTGACATGAGAGGCTTGTTTTCGGCTCTAGAAGCGAGCCATCCGATTCCGCCCACCAAAGTACGCCAATCCGATCCTTCTTCGATGTCTGGCTCCTTTCCCACGCGCCAGGCGGAACCCCAGAGGGCGGTCGCTAAGAATAAACCCAGGGAGCCTATTTCGGGAGTCCCTCCGGGCGACCCGGGTCCGCAGTCGGCCTGCGAGTCCCGTGGGCGACGCTGGGACGATTCGCATATCTGAGCGCGTTTGTGCATAAGCGAGCGCGGCTCTCGGGCCCGAGACCTCTTGGAGGGCATTCCTCCGCGAGAGGACTATGCAATTTATGGCCTCGTTCGCGTCGGATACTCTGCATACCTTTTGGCCGCGGGCGATAATCGTCGCGCATCGCCCGCGGATAATTAGAAATCGCGGCCCGAACGGCGTCTTCGAGTCCCCGATGGCCTTATCGGCTCCATCCGCGTTCGTAACTGTCTTGGTTTGCCGTGTGGAGGGTGCGAATGCTTCCTAGTTCTTGGAAAAGTTCAGCAGTTCCAGTGGAACTCAAAGATCGCACCTAACGCTCTATTATGTTCGAAAGTCCGCGTGTAGGACCCTTGGCTTATCCGGTGTTCTCGAACTGGATTCCGAGAAGTTGTTTGAAGGCTTAGGGCTAATTTGTTTGCTAATTCCCACTTTTGGATCATCTCCGCTCTTATCCTGTTATGACCTGGCCAGAGGAGATCCTAGTGCTTCTTTTCAAGACGAAACACTAAGGAGCGATTACTTGGCTGTAGGATAACCGAACAGTGCTTGTTTATTGAATTCCCCAAGCTTAGATTCCTTAGAGACACAATAGCAATGCATATTATATGTTCCAGCTGGTCCAAACTGTGTATTTTGCGCAAGGAAGACCAGCAGGTGACTTTGAGGCTTCCTTCAGGCTTGCCCGAAACACGTTTGCTGGTTTTTTAATTGGGAACTCCCTGGAATGAAGGCGAAAACAGATTCGAAAAGATTTGATGTCCTAAATTTCAGATGGAATGCCCCTGTTGACACGAAACCTTGTTTTTATCGCCACTCTGCTAAAGTGAAGCCTCCAAATCTGTATTTTCTCTGTTAATATGTGCTCTCTCACACCGCCGCTTTCGAGAAGCTTAGAATCAGAAAGCTTGAGAAGGCTCGGAAGGCTTGAAAGCAGATGAGCTTATAAAGATGTATTTTCTCTGTTCGTAAGCTTCGAAATTCCAAAATTCTTGCTCCAAGAGTTTGTATGCTCCTGACAACCTTGTTTTTTTTTAATTTCTACTCTACTATCATTAGAGTAAAACTTGGACCTATCAGGTAGTCGAAGTTAGGGTCCATTGGTGGTTAGTTATTTTACTCCAAGAACCTCTTGGAAAATACGCTTTCGTGATGATAAGACCGGAAAATAATTATCAACCCTCACGTGGAACGTCCAGACGGGGATTAAATCCATCGGATTTAAAAAGCCCTAAAATAAACTATGTGTTTTGCGCCCCAAAGACCGGGAAGTGCTTCCACAACTTCTCCCTAGTTTGGACACCCTAGGCTTCCCCACCCTTACGTCCAAAATCGAGCCTCCAAAGCCGCTCGTAAGTATGTATTTTGCGCTGCGAAGACATTCGTTTCGAACGCCTCCATCGAAGTGCTTTTGACGGCTTTCTGCACGAGAAGTCGCTCGCGCCTCCTTCTTGACGCGAAAAAGAGGCCGGGCTGTCACTCGAGATCTGGAAAGTCCGACGACCTGACGCGTCTTCGTCGCCTCCGATTCCACTTCCCTTTCTGTCGCCATGGGACCACGCGTTCTGTTCGCCTTGGTCGCGGGATTTCCGCCCGGCGTCAGAAGTAGCTAATTGGCGCGCTTCAGCCCTCGTCCGCGCCCTCGGCTCCGTCGAGTTCGCTTTTTCGGCCCTCGGCTGCGTGTCCTCGGGAAGTTATCGTACGGCCCGAGTGATTAGATTTTTGCGTTTATTTCCGCTGCAAACTTCGGAGGGGGCGCCAAAGCGCAGAAGTAAATTGCCCTCGCCCCCTCGCCTCCTGGCCGGCGATGGTACCGCGTGCTTTGTCGGCGGCGCCGCCGTGGAGGGCGCCAATTATTCTTTATTCATTAATAATTATTTGGCGAATTTGTTTTCCGCGTGTTTCGGAGGGTCCGAAGAACGAAGGGAGCTTCTTCCCTTGCGATATGGTTGAAAGAAGGGGACCATTGAAGTGTCTTAGGCGAAAGATCGATGGAACAGTGAGGAAGTTGTGGCCACAAATAGGGGACTTCCTAGGAACCATAAGACCAGGAACTAAAGCTTAAAACCTAGCCCCTTCCAACCTACCCAACCCCTTCAATTCCCTCCTTTTATAGGTCTTTTTCCTTGCGTGGTTTTACCTCCCAGTAGGTCTTGCAACCAGGAAGCGAACCCCCACCGTATACCCTTTAAAACGCTGAACTGGGAAATCAATAAATCTGCGCCATAAAGACCGAACCGTAAATTAAAAAATCCAACCAAAAAAGCGAACGATAAACCCATAATTAAGACATAAAACCGTTCGGTCTCTCAAATCTAAGCTCCTTCCTGGCTTCTTCAGCCCTTTTTCAGCGCCTCCACCACCTCTTCCCCTGCAGCCGTTTGCAAAAGCGTCGCCAAGCCTCCCGCTGACGCACTTTGCTCCCGGCCAAAACAATGGCTCCGCGTGTTCGGACCTCTCGCGCCCGATTTTTCACAAATTTTCGGATAATCCCCCGTCGTCTCCGCTCAAAGATTAGCATAAATCAATTTGGCTTAGCCCCATGGCCACCATCTAAGCTCATTGGGAATGCGAAAATGAGCGAAGGCGCGGCCGATTCCGTCATCATTCACCACCTCAACGACCTCCTTCAGGCCCGGCCCCCGACTCGTGAGCGCCGCCGCCTTCCGCCCGGGGATTCTGGTCCAGGAGCGCCACTCCACGCGTCACGTCGCGACAAAACAGCGCGTAGTTAGCACCTGCTTGGACGTGCCCTGGGGACGAAGATCGCCGAGGGAGTTTCGTCTCCAGATGTGCCCACTGGGCGCGTCTCTTTTTCGTCATTAAACGCCGCCAGAAGCGCTCCTGTAGGGGATGAGGAGTGCCTGGCCCGTGATGGCTCCGGATTAGGGTTGATTTGGGAGAAGTCGTGTTTTTAGGGAGGGTTTTTAGAAGAACTTTAGAGAGTGAGAGCTTATTGCAGAGAGGAGACTTTAGAGTGTATTTTGGAGTATTTAAGATGTAAAGTCTCTAGGAGTATCTGTAGGATTTGGAAAGATTCAAAATTTCAAGTGAGGCCACTGGAAAATAAGGACCTTTAGACCCTCTTTGCTGTGCTCTGGAATATGCTCCTCCAGATGTGCCATAACACATTGCCGCTTCTTAAGATATTTGATACGAAGAATAATGATTTTAGAGTATAACGGATGGATTAGAGTTGGTTTTTGGAACATCTCCAAATACTTATAGCCGACTGCTTGAGGAGAGAAGACCCAAAGATTCACAAGTTCCCGTTGAACCTTCTTCAAACGACTTTTGAACATCTTCCCCAAGGATATTGACCCTTAGACCCTCTTTCCTATACTCTGAAGTATGCTCTGCCAGATGTTCTATGACTCAGTGCAGCTTCTTCAAAGGCTAAACAAGGAAAAGAGCGATTCTAAATCCGTCTCCCTCCTTATGCCGAAGCGCGGCCTTATGGCGCCCCGTGACTGATCCTAGGAGCGCCCGATCGGGAAGGGGCGGAGTCGTCAAAAACACCTCGGGGCCGCGGGAATGTCTCTTCCGCGGGACTTTGTCGTCGCCGCCGAGCGCATCTGTTGACTTATCCCATTCATCTGCGTCGCCTTCCCGCGGGCTCCGCGCGAATCCGCGTCCCCGTCGTCACCTCGGCTGTTTGCTCAGCGGGCCCTTTCCGGACGAGCCCTCAGGTGTCCCGCCGCGCGCACTTAGGTCGCTCATTAAGATTGTTTTCGACCTTCTCCCGTGACGTCTCCGCGGCCAGATGTCCTCTCGAATTGTCGTCTTCTTCGCGCCTCCCTCCACCGCCTCTTTCAGAGCCGCCCGGAGCCGGCATGGAATAAATGGACGTCGCCGCCCGGTCGCTCACCTCGGTGACCGAGCTCCCTGGCCCGGAGCCGGGGCCGGAGAGCGGGCTCGCCCGGCTCCTGTGGACCTTCGGCCCGGCCATCTTCTCCGTCATCGGCGTGGGCAACGTGCTCGTCTTCTTGGCCATCGGCACCGACCGGCGGCTCCAGAACAAGACCAACTTCTCCCTCTTCTCCCTCGCCATCGCCGACCTCCTTGTCTGCGTCTTCGTCATGCCCCTCTGGATGGTCACCCACGGCCGCTACGGTAAGTCTTTTTCCTATACTCTGAAGTATAGGAAAAAGCTCTAAACCGTCCGCCTGCCTCCCCTCACGCGGCCCTCTCGCGCGCTAATGAATTCCCCGCAGCCCGGCGCCTTCTGTTTACTCGATAAACAGAAGGCGGAGGACAAGAAGTGCCCCGGCGGCGCTCGTCCAAATTAATAATCCTGAAACCGACCGAAGCACCCAATAAATCAGCGTCGTTTCCAAACCCGAAACGTGGGTTGTCCTGGAGACGCGCGTGCAAAGGCCCCATTTGCGAGCGGAGGGCGCCCCGAGAAGGGCCTGGAGCGGAGAACCACTCGAGAGCCGTGTGATGACGCAGATTTGCGCTTTTTTCGGACGAAATCACGACCTCTTCGGTAGATGTTTCGGACGACCTGCTCAAACAGTGGCGCGGAAGGAGGAGGAGGGCGTTAGGGGGGAAGGTGATTTAAGTGGAGGGAGGGGGGTAATGTTGCAGACATAGACAGAGACGGGAGTTTTGTAGACATAGACAAAGCTGTCTACATCGAAGGTTGGAGACTGTCTCGGAGGAGTTGTAGACAGACATAGACAGGATTTGTAGACACATAGACTAATTTGAAGACAGTGACGAAGCTAGAACCCAAACAATGCTTCCCTTCGTGCCCTCGTTAATGCAAGTGCTTCTACGAGGGACATAGGGTACAATTTAGCACATCTTTTTGTGTCCAACTCATTGCGTGAAGCCCACAGATCCATCACATTGATTGGCGAGAAGCAGGAAGTGTTAAAATGTCCATGTTCTGGACACATAAGGACAGCTGCTAATGCTCATTATAGCCCCATTCTTCGTCTATACCTGTAAATCACCCCCTCTATATCCGGACCTCACCCTCCCTCTCCCCCTCCTCATGCTAAGAACCTTCCTTTTCAGGGGCCGGCTACGTGGGCTACAAGATCTGCTTCACCTACGTGTACGCGGACGTGTTCCTGTGCACGGCCAGCATCGTGCACATGTCCATGATCTCGCTGGACCGCTACGTGGGCCTCTCGCGGCCCTTCATGAAGTCGCGCAAGTCCTGGAAGGCGATCGTCGTGCAGATCGCCTCCATCTGGCTGCTGACCACGGTGATCACCTCGCCGCTGGCCATCCTCGCCTACTTGGACGAGGCGAACGTCTTCGACGACGAGGCACAGGCCTGCGGCGTCTTCAACCGCGGCTTCATGCTCTACGGCTCGCTGATCTCCTTCGTGCCCTCCCTGTTCCTCTCCGTCTTCACCTACGTCCAGACCTGCAAGATCCTGAACGACAAGGCCTCCCTAAGCTCCCAGAACGGCCACGACTACTTCGCCAACGGGCTCCGGCGCTCCAGGCCCCCCACCAGGAAGAACACCCATGGCAGGTAGGCTCGTCTCTGACTAATAAACCTTTCCAACTGTCCACCTTTCCAACTGGGGCGAAACTATGGTCATTCGATAGATCCTAGGACATGTCTATGTCTATGTGTCTATGTCTATGTCTACAGCCGTAGCTGCCAGGACACAGATGCAAGGTATAGACGGTCAATTTACTACCGTAACCTTCCAAAATTCCACCCTTAGCAAACTACCTTTTCGTGAACATTCGGAACCGTTCTATCGCTCATTGGATAGAGTTCGTCGAGACCAACTAGGCGGTACCCAAATACCCTGATTCAGGCAATCCTTACCGCCAAATTTTTGCTAATTTTTGCTATACACCCAAGGAACATAGTTTCGCCCCAATCCTTGGTTTACTAGTGAGTCAATCCCCTCTAACCCCACCTTCTTCAGCAGGTACTCCTACAACGGAGTCGCCGTGCACAAGGCCAGCAGCTTCTCCTACACCTCCTTGGGCACTCCCCACGCTCTCTCCCGGAAGCCTACTTGTGTCTCGGCCTTCTCGGCCGGCCAACTCGAGTCGGCGCTCCGCGAGGAGTCCAAGAAGCCGTCGCCCCTCCGCGCCAAGATCGACCGCCTCCGGGACAGGACCTCCTCGGTGCTGACCATCATCAGCGCCAAGATGGGCCGGAAGGGCTCCGTGCACTCCCGAGGCTCCGAGAAGCTGGCGAGCGAGCGGAAGGCCACACGCGTCCTCGCCGTCGTCTTCTGCACCTTCCTCGTCTGCTGGTGCCCCTTCTTCGCCAACAACATCATCTACGCCGTGTGCGCCGAGCGCTGCGCCATCCCCGAGTTCGTCTCGACGCTCTTCTTGTGGCTCGGCTACGTCAGCAGCACCATGAACCCCCTCATCTACACCCTCTTCAACCGTCGTTGGCGCGTCGCCTTCCGCCGCATCCTCCTTGGCCAGTGCCTCCGCAAGGACCCTCGCTCCATGAACTACTCCCGCAACCAGACCTTCGTCCCCCCGGAGACCTACACCTGGTGAGAACGTCGCGTGTGGTCCACCCCTCTGACCCCCTGGTTCCAGGTCCAACTTCGATCGACCTCTCGCCGCGAAGGAGAACGGCGTCGCGTCCCGCACGGAAGTGTTCCGCCGCGAAAACTCGGTCGACTCGTCAAGGGGCAGCGGAGGCCCCGCGCGGCGCCTCCAGCGACACCCCACCCTCGCCTACCGCCAGAACTCCGAGAGTTCGGGCATGGGGGACCACCCACGACGGCCCCCCAGGCACGTCTCCCTCGCGGAGGCACAGAAGCCGAGCGTCTCCAGCGACAAGCCACTTCTGGCGCCAAGTGACGAGGACGAGTCTGCCGAGGAACGTGGTCCCGCCACGAAAAGAGCGGCGGAGAGGGGTCCCGCCACGAAAAGCCCTGAAAAGACGGGTCCTGTCAAGAGCACGCTTGAGGAACGAGGTCCCACGACGACCGCCGAGGAAACCTTCCCGAAACCCTCAGTCCTGCCCCGCTCCGTGTCAGGACTCCCTTCACGACCACCCACGACGGTCCCGAAGTCGCGCTCCTCGGACGACCGCCTCGGCCTCCAGAAGGAGACGTTCTTGTGACCTCCGCCCCGGGTATTCCGTCGACATTTCGCTTACGAGTATCTCCGTTCCAATAAACGACTTTGTGACTTCAAAGCAGGTCCTTAGTGTTCGCGTCGAGACCCATCAAGATCATCAGGGTGTTTTTGAGGCTCTTGCAGAGTCTATTTTTACTCTGTTTTGATTGGAAGGACCACAATAGAACCCGAAAGTGCAACCCCTCTCAATTTTCGCGTCGAGACCCAAAAATCCTCAGCTTCTTCAGTTCCTAGGCCTTAAGAGGGTTCTTGATCTCAGAACCAAGTTAGAACCTTAGGACTTCCTTGTTTACCCTCTTGCCCTCGGCCTCCTTGGCCGCCCGGGGCACTCCGTCGCCACTTCAGCCTCCAGTACTGTCCGTTCCAATAAACGAAATTTGTGACTTCCGAACTCCCGACGGCTAATTGGAGGCCGCCGTCCGAAAAACTTATCGCCACCGCCATCGGATCTCGCGGAAGTGATTTATCGCCCTCAATTAGGCTTATTGCCGGGGCGGGGACGACTTGTGTGGGCTTTCTGGGGAATTAGGAGCCGCGCAAAAAGTGCTCGCCGGCCGGGGAATCACCTGCTCCGGGGGCTGGCGGCGATCCGGGGATTGGCATACCGGGGAACATAAGGGGGAGTACGGTAGATTATTTCATGAAGACGGTTGAGGAAAGGTGAAAGTAGGCTCTGGGGAGGAAAGGGGGTTTTTGGCTCGATTGAACGAGTGTCGACGGTCACAGGGTCCACGTGACGAATGGGCGAGTTTTACTGGACCGGGGAATTGAATCTCTTAAGCCTTCTTGATTCAGAGAGAATAATATATCCAAAGATATATTCGAGATATTTATTTATTTTTTTATTCGAGCTTTTAGGCGAATCGAGTAAAGTTCTTGAGCTGACCCTGATTCAGGGATTCAGGGTACAATTCCCTGAGAGGTCCTACAACTCCAGAGTCCATCAAGTGTACCCAAGGTGCCCAAGGCTTCTCAAGTTGTTTGCGCCTGAGGTTGTCAAGTGCAACTGCAAACTCGCTTCCGGACGGATGAACTTATCCCTTTTCCATGAACCCAGGCCAAAGGCTGAAGTACGGACCGTCTTTGAGGGACCGTCTATAGATCGTGGTGGGACCCAGGGAAATGGAGTTAAGGGAAGCGCCTTTCAATGTCTGACCTTAGGAACGCTTATTCTTCGCCGAAATTCGATTGGGAAGGAATCTTGTCGTGCCGAGACCCAAATCTAATAAGCGATCGTCGAACTCGGAGAGTGTCAACACACTTCATCACAACTTGTGCACTTATCGGCCCGAGTACAAGTGCTTAGGGCCTCGAGAGGGGAAAACAATTTCGAGGGACCCTCGGAGATGTGCAAATTGTGACGCGATCTTCTTGTGATTGAGTGTCCTGGAGCCTGAAGTGTGAAGGAGATGACTCAGGACTGTTAATCATCTTCCTTATCACTTCTTTGTTTTGCGAACGCTGAAGATCTTCCCAGGGAGCCGAAGGAAAAACGATTGATAACTGCAGGATGATGAGACGATTAATAAGAATGCTTCGTTCTTAGGGAGATGAGAATGTCACGAGCGTTGAAGGTGTTTCAGGGGATTCCAGGATTTCTCTGCTTGATCGATTTAGAGCTCATTTATGCTGAAGTATTATAAAACCCACGGCCATCGAAATGACCCCTTTGATGGCCACTGCTTGCGGATGACCAAAGGATTCGAAGAAAAGTGGTTTTACCATAAAAAAACGCTTAAAAGAGAGACTCAGCTCGGTCCCAAAATGACCCAAATTTTAGCCTCTAATTTTGTTTTACATTTTTAATTTTTTAATTTTTTTCTAACCTTAATTTAGCCAAAACAAGTTCCAATTGGCATTTTCTTGATGGAGAGTGACGTGTGACAAACATTTACCTATCTTCCGAATGTCTCAGTCACTTATGCTGACTACTAATCCAGGGACCAAGGCATCTAAAATGTGGTTGCCCTTAGGACGCGGTTAAGTAACAAAGAGTGCTCCTAAAGTTGTCCTCAAGTCGCCTCGAAGCTCTACTTCTAAGACGAGCCTCAAGCCGGGCTACACTGGACAAAAACATTTCGCAAAAAAATAATAATAATAATCACAGGTCCCACGACGACTTTGAAGATGTCACTGTCTGGTCACTTTCACAAGACACCCTTGAGGTTTGTAGGCTTTAACGGGCACCAAAGAACGAGTCGAGCAATAACAATAAATTAGTAATGACGAGTGACCTTTGCTCGCTTTTCACTGACTCGGCTACTCGGCCTGTAGAAGAACTTGGGCCAAGGACATGTTGTTTGCTTTTGGCATCTGAGTTTTAGGATTACTCCAGTGGGGATCCACTTAGAAGACCAACAAGCTCACACAGCCTCTTAAGTAGGCTATTACAAACAGAGAAGACGATGCGACCCTTTTGGAAGCCGAGTGAGCCTTCAACTGATTTAAGAATTCCGCTTTCAGTCAGATCCACCGAATCTGAGGCGAGGTCAGACGCGCTCTGTGCTCTGAAATACGTGCGCCTTGGCCATTCATTCCCAGCATCTTTGATATCAATAGCCTACTCAACACAAGGGGACACTAAAGAGGGCTTCCTTGTCGGCGCGAATGCACTTTCTCCACAATGGTCGCAATTTTGTTTTTTTTTTCTCTGTTTTATGGATTTTTTACCTCCGCAGCTTCTTCTTTTTTTGTCCTTTTCTAAGGTATGGAAGCTAAGACTCAGTCAAGGAGGCAAGAAGCACTAACAGATAAAAGAAGCTACCGTAAACTACTGTGAATTGGCTCCCTTAACCACTTCCTCTCCTCTAATCTTAGCACTGGTCCTTCTATTTCTAGCCTTAATTCTCCGCTCCCAAGACATCGAGCATTATGACGAGATGCGCCGATCTCTTCTAAACGACCAACCCGAACCCGGTGATGTGAAAGGAACGCCCGAGGAGAGGGGAAACGTGACGAACGCCGCTCCATTATCCAATTGGGTTGGAAACAGCGCTGGAGCCGTGGGAGAGGAACTCGTTCGGGAGCCTGGGAACGTCGCCAGGCGGAATGCGGAGGCCGAAGACGGGATCTCCCTTTTACTAATTGACACTCTTGTTGCGTGGGAATCAGGGCGTCAACTCTCTCGGGTTCCGGCAGGGTTCTTGGGGCGGAAGTGCGCCCAGATGGTGCTGAATCGAGCCTTGAATTGATTGACTTTTGACTTCTGCATCGTTGAGATATCGAGCTCTTCTAGTGACCCTTAAGATCACTATACATATTTCTGTCCCTTTTTTGGACATATTTGGCAAAAAATTCGTGACGGATTATGAGATGCAAGTTTCGGGTGTTCCTTCCTTCCTCTAGGGGTCGCTGTCCCCTTATAGAATGCCATATACTTGAATATAGCTCCAGATCACATAATCAGTGGTTTTTATACTCCACCTTGATCGATGCACCTCAAGAACCTCATGAAAGTGATTGATTCGCGAGAGTGAGAGCACCTGACTCGTCCTCCTTAACTGAAGCGTATAACCCAAGATCCGAGAGGCCAATCCCGGGCCAGGTTGTGTTCTGGTCGCCGTGCTTTATGACGCAGTTTACGACCGAATTCGTTTTGTTATGATTTCGCGAAATCGATACGCCCGGCGGCAAAAGAAGAGAGATCGGAGTTTATCGCGGGAGCTGAACGAAAACGTTTGTGGCAAAAAGCGGCGAACTGCTTGGAGGCTTCGGGAGAGGGAGTCGAAGATCGGAGGAGAGGGACAGGCCGTGGGAACCGATGAATCTGATTCCGAGTCATCTTCTCTGTTGAGCTTGACTTGAAGCCCAAGAAGAGGTCCTTCGTCTCATGGCCATGAAGTAGGTCACAACGAGGAGTCCTAAGGACAACAACAAGGAAGTGTTGTCGAAGAAGTGGAAGTCCTAAAGAGGGTGTTCTTTTCTTTAGGATCATCCAACCTTATAAATAACTGAAGTGATCTGTCACCTCCCGAGGGAACTGGTAAAAGTACACCTCTGGGGGTGAGGGAGAGGAGGAAGAGAGCACTCCATGCATTTCATCCGATCTCGTGACCAAGTGCCATGGATCAGAACGAACTCTTGAGGGTTGTTGTAGTCGCCAAGATCGCCTGGGTTAATTCCAAGAGGAGCGCCGAAAGGAAAGTCCGACATTCCTGAGAAGAAGGGAAATGACGTGGACACAATGCCTCTGACCTCTTCTTGTTGAAATGGAGCCGGAAGAAGAACAGTTAGAGTGGATTAGAGAAATCCTGGGATGGACACTAGAAAATAGCGTCATTACCTACTTCGATCTTCGAGCTCCGTCTTGGGTCTGTTGGTTAGGACCTGTGCTTCGAAGTAAATTACTTGTTTATTACGTAATCTAAGACTTGGTTTCATCTGAAGGCCATGTGAGGACTGTGAAGCCCGGGTACTTCTTCTCCTTCTCGAAGTGAAGCTGGAAGGCATTTGATCTTCGGGCTTTGGGTTGGGTCTGTTGCTTATAAGCTCTCCTTTAGAGTGGATTACTTAGATCGTCAAGGACTTGGCTTCATTTCAACGCCATGTAACGCCATCGGACTGTGAAGGTGACTCCAACAGCCTGGGTACTGTATCCTTAACGGTCATACTTGTTATTCTACTTGTCAGGTGGACCAAAGTGAACATAGAACCCATAGCAGCGCCCTAGACGTTGAGACCGTCTCGTCTATCGAGTGAGACAAGACTTCTATCTGCATTCCAGACAGCTCTTGTCTGCGAGTGGGTCTAATTAGGAAATGTTGTGTCGTTTTAAATGAATTTCCAACAAGGACAACTGCCGGAGGAGCGAGTCATGGCTTGTTTTCCAGAAGTGGGTCCGGACCCAGACGGGATAAAAAGGGACTGGCGCATATGTGAACAGCCCATGAATATATGATGGGCGCCGTGCATAGCTCAAAAACCACAGACCTCGCTCTGGAATAACAAATTCTTGACTTCCGGGGTGACAAAAATAACTTTTTGCATGGCAATTCTACCTTCCAAGTCTCGTCTCACTCTATAGACGAGACAGTCTCAACGTCTAAGAAGCTCCTATGGGTTCCATGTCCACTTTATCCACCTGGCAAGGAGAGAAACAAGTATCATTGTTAAGGATACAGTATCCAGGCTGTTGGAGCCACCCTTCACAGTCCTAAGCCTGTCCAAGTGATTATTCGTGATCACAGCTCATGTGTTCGCTCGGAGCGTAATTACCCTCGCCAAACAGAACTGCTTACGCGCAAGTTTCGGTGTCACCTTTCACAGAGACAACGTTTTGAGCGGAGGATCGGATGTCGTCGGCCGGCGCGTTTATTTCCAGCACGTCCTTTAGGCTCGTCTTAGTGGACTGGCGATAACAAGGCTGAAAGGAGGAGATCGAGATCCTGGGGGAGGCAAGATAGGACTTCTGGACGAAGAAGTCACGTTCCAGGAAGTGACAGGGAAGCTGGTGTTTGATGCTTCACCTAGAACGTCCACGGTCAGGCATCGCCTCTCTGGATCCTTCCATTGGCTTCGAAGAAGTCCTACGAAGAAGACTCTCTTTCCTTCTTCTTGTCTCGAATGCATCACCTAAATGATCAACTTCTTGGACCGATGGTTACCTTGAGGATCGTATAAAGCTGAACAAAATAAACCTCTAATAATAAGCTAATTAGCCGAGATTGAGGTGCGCCATCTGGAGTAGATATGTTGATACAGTAACCCAATCCAAGACGCAAGGTGACGTCTTCTTAATGATATCGGTTAAGGAGCTGTCATTTGCATGAAGTAAAGTGTTGTTTCCTGTTTCCGACGAGTATTTCCATTGAGAGCCCCCGATTAGTAAGCCTAGGAGAAGCAATGCTGAAGAAGGCAGTGCTCCTTTCCCAGATGAGTGCATAGGCCTCCCTATTAGCTGAAAAAGAAGTCTTCAAAAGACTCGGTTCCTGGTTCCTCCCTTGTAGGATTCTAAACCACCTCTGCCGACCTTCCATGGACCCAAAAGCGGTCCCAGGAAGACTCGGCTTCCCCTCGTTTTTCGCGCCTCTCCAGAGCTCACCGTCAAGTGTTTCGGCGAATCGGCGCCGCTCCAAAATTCGCAAAATATTTGTCTTTCCCGTCGCCGCTTGACCAGAGGCGTCCCTCCCCTCGTCCACCTAATCCTTCGGTCAGTGCAAACAGCGCGCGCCTCTCGCGCGCTCTCCTCAAGAGGATATCTCAAATCCTACAAGTCGCGTGTTCGCTAATCGGAGGGCGCGCCTCAATCTCGGCTGATTAGCTCACCTCCGGCGATCGGCTAATTCCGCTCCCTCGCCGCGCGGACCCATTAGCCCCAATTGAGCCCCTTGGCGACCGGTTACCCCTTCCAGGTCCGCAGATGGTTCCTTCGACGCTGGAAGGCCTCCTGCTGGCGCTACTCCTCTCTCTCACCCGGGGGTGCCTCCTGGAGAACGATAGGAGCGCCGTGTACGTCTCCGTCTTCGAGGACCTCAAGATCGGTGCGTTTTTTTGCGCGCAAACAGTCGTGAGGGTCTCCTTTTCAGGCGAGCCTCTCGCCGAACTCCCCGTCCTAGGCAGGTCCTTCGGCCCCGACGCCACCATACAGCTCACCCTCGCCCCCGGCCAGGAGGACCTTGTGGAGCTGGACGCTGCCAAGAAGACGCTGCTCCTGAGGAGGGAGCTTGACCGCGAGAAGGCATGTTAGAAGTAGCAGGAGGGGGACTTACTAATTTTAGATGGATTTGTGGTTTACCTTATCTTAGAAGATCCAAATGTGGCGCTTTAGAACGCCCGTGGGTACCTTGGGCAAACCGGAATGAATTTGAATCAAATAAGGACAATTTTCGGATTTAACCGCGCTTTCCTGGATCGCTCAGCTCGCTCCAAGATTTAAGAAGCCCACAAGAAGCAAGGAGACGTTTCCAAAATCCTCCTCTGCTCTTTGATCCCTCAAGATAAAGCCAGTCCATCAATTAAAACCATTCCCTTGTCGTCTCCCAGATTCGCTCCCAGATTGAACGAGCCCGTGGAGATGTTGAATTAAAGCCAAGCAGAGTCAGGGTCTAAACCACTATCATATGATCCGAATAGGAGGCTTTTCCGAAATCCTCCTCTACCCTCTGACCCAAAGCCTTTCCCTTCTCGTCTCCCAAGATCTAACGGCTCTCCTTCAGGGTCCAAACCGCCTAGAAGTGGTGGTGCAGTGCCGCTCGCTCGACGACAAGACGTTTCCCCAGGTGAACATCTCGACGTTCGTCTCCGTGAAAGACGTCAACGACAACGCGCCACGCTTCTACCAGAAGAGCTACCGTATCGAGGTCAGAGACGAGTCTCCAGGGTCCGAAACGTTCGTTCCAGGTGCCTGAGGAACTTCCGAATGGCACAGTGGTCTTCGTCGACTTCGAGGCCGACGACGACGACCAAGCCGGCCCGAACAGCTTTATCAACTACCGTATCACCCGAGGGGCCGAGTACCTCGTCATTCCGAGCCCTGACCGACCCGTGGTCACCGTCGCCGGGCGGATAGACTTCGAGAAGCTGCGTCACTTCGAGGCCGAGATAGAGGCCAGCGACTCGGGATCGCCGCAGCTCCGCGCTACAGTACCCCTACACGTGACGGTGCTCGACGTCGACGACCAGAATCCCGTCTTTGGAAGCCCGAGCTACTACGCCAACTCCATGGAGGTGAGCCTTTGGACGGCTTTAGAGGGTATACGCTGAATCCCTCCCCTGTTTTAGGGAAACGCCTTCGAGATCCTGCCGGAGCCGATCAAGGCGAAGGACGGCGACACTCTCAACGCCAGCGTGCAGTACGAGCTTTCCGGAGGTAAGCTCCTCGGCTCCTGACGTCTCGGAGAATCATAGATCCTTCAGCACATCACGAGAGCTTCACCATCGACTCGGAAGGGATTGTACGCCTTGTGAACGACTCCCACGTCGCGACGACCCTCCTTGTCCACGTAAGACACAAAAGCCGCGAGTTTCTAGTCGTGATCTTCAGGCTTACGAAACGGAGCGACCCGAGCGGAGGACGACGGCGATGCTCCGGATCGCGGAGCAGTCGTCCATAGAGTTTGAGCACTCCCTCTACTCGATAAGGGTGAGTCGGGCATCTGAGAAGTCTCAGACAGTAGAAGGACAGACAGTCTGCGAGGTTTCTAGACCAGACGTCTAAGATGCAGAGATAGACAGCCGTCTTTATGACGTCTAGACATCCGTCTTAACGACGCAGAGAGAAACATGGCTTAAGCATATTCGTCTGCCTTTGGTCTACCCAGAGATCCATCATGTGCCTAAAATCCATCTCAAAAACGGTCCAGTCGGTCATAGGCGTCAGACGCCAACTCTCGCCCCACAATGGCAGCCCTGCTGCCACCTTCTTGACGGCGCGCACGTCACCGAGGGTCATAACGGTCAGTGGGCGATGCCGAAACAAACAAACAGGCTGTCCGCCGTCAAGAGCCCTCGAGAGTGAGTGCAAACAGTCGAGTTAGGGAAGCGCCGAGGACCGTACTGTGGCCGAGCGAAAATCCCCGCGCGAATTCCTCCTCGAATCACGCTTTTGTTTCGAGATGCACGAACACAATGGGCCACTTCAGCTGACTTCGTCGATGCCCGTCGATGCCGAGCTGCTCCGCGTCAAGGCGACCTCCTCGTCGGGAACCGCCCGACTCCGCTACAGTATCCTCAACGACGAAGGAGCCGTTCTTCGCGTCGAGGAGCGCACGGGCAGGATCTTCTTGAGGTCTCCGCTCACGGCGGAGAAGTACGCCTTCAAGATCAGCGCCACAGATGGGAAAACGGTATGTCCTTAGTCTGGAGAAGCCCTTAATTTGGCCCTTTCCGAATGCCGTAACCCAACGCTTCTTTAGCGTGGGTGGTCCCGACTGGAACTGAGCGTGGACCAGTCAAACTCGCACCTTCCGGAGTTCGACCAGCCCGAGTACTTCCTCGAGATGAAAAACGCGAATCTCATCGGCCAAGTGCGTGCAACGGACGAAGACAGCGGGGATACGGTAGTCTACCGTCTCCTCAACTTCCACTCGTTAGTTCCCACTTCCTCCTTCACGGCTACAGTACCCCTTCAGCATGTTTGAGATCGACGAAGACGGCATGTTGAGTCGGCGCTCCGCTTTCTCCTCCTCCTTCGACTTGAATCGGCAGCCAGACGTCTACGAACTCGTCGTCCTGGCTGAAGATACGGTAGGCCACCGGCAGTTCGTCTCCGTGGTGGTGACCGCGCTCCATGGTACCGTAATCTCGACAACGGCGCTCCTTGCCGTGGGCATCTTCGCCCTCCTGATCGTTCTCTTCGTCATCATCGTGTACACAGTCATCCGTCGATGCGTCTCCTGGTGAGTCTCAAAATCTTCGCTCTCTCCTACCGTAACCCCTCCATCTTCAGCTTCAGTAGAGCCCGTAGGAATAAGGTGTGCTGGATGAGCAAGACGGGGGACAACGGCGTTGTGCTGAGCGGCTCCGTGCCCACGGAGATCGAGAGCCGAACGGTCTCCTCCTCGAGTTCGTCCAAGTTCCCCACGAGCGACGAGAAGGACCGCGACGCCATGGACGTCTACGCGACCACTTCGGTGGCGTCTCCTTCTCGCGTCCGCGGCGCCCACCTGGTGCCGGTTACGGTAGCGACAGCCCGAGGTGGACCGCCCACCATCTACTTCTGAGCAGCGATACGAGTGCTTCCAACAGATCTCCCACAAAGTTTTCGACTTCTACTTATCTGTAAATAAACTTTATTTGTTGAGCATTCGATGTTTCGTAAGGCATCTGGGGCGAACGACAATACATACCCGCATTGGGGGGACGGGGACTGGTGTCTAGGGGAAGTGGTACGGTCTATGGACAACGGTGGAAGTGGCGATGGAACCTTTCGGCTCCTAGAATTCATATCTCGGGCGAAACTCTTGGAGGGATCAGACGTCCCAACTCGTCTGGTGGCGCTTCTTGACGTAGCGAGGAGAGTCGTCTTCGGCCTCGGACGACGACTTCGAGTGCACGGAGGATGTGTTCGAGGAACAGCTGCCTCCAGTGGTTGGGAAGCGGCTGAAGTTCCGCTCGGCGACATACTCAGCCGCTGTGCGCACTTCGCCCACGGGGAGCTCCTCCTTGGGTGCTTCGCCTAGGTGCATACGGTAGACGAACTCGGGTCCGTTCCTGAGGATTGACGGTCCGGAGAAGGCACGCTGGTGCTCCCCGAGGGCGTCGGGGTCGATTGCCAGCGTGCTCACCTAAAGTATGCAGATATAGAGCGACCTTCTTTGAGTTCCTTACTCCGTTGGACGAGGTCCGCGCGTGGGCCAGCACTGCGGGCCGGGGACGCATGCGCATCCCCGAGGACCACCCGCGACGGTCGGCGATCTTCTGGCGGAGGTCTTCCATGCGCATGGCGGCGTCGAAGGAGGAGGAGCTTCGCTCCTGCTCCATGAGGCGTAGCCGGGCGTCAAGCGCCCTTCGCTGCTCGTTCTTCTCCTCGAGCAGCTCGCCTATCATTCGCTCCTTCTCCGCCTTCTCCAACTCCAGCTTCTGCACCTTCTCTGTCCTGAAGCGACCAATGGATAACGAGGTCTCCGAAGGACACCTACAGGTCAAGCATGCCGGCCTCGTGCTCGGACTGGTTGTTGCGGATCTGCTCGCGAAGCTTCTTCTCTAGGTCGATGACGGTGCGCTCTAGGTGCGCGATCTTCTCATCCCGCTGGTGGACGGTCTTCTTGAGGCGGTTGAGCGCCTCCTCACCGCCGCTCTTCTTGAGTCCCAGGGCCACGGAGTCCTTCACTTTCATCTTCTGCTGGGTGAGCTCCATCTCGAACTGGGCGCGCTCTCGTTTGATCTCCTCATCGCGGCGCGTCTTCTCCTCGCTGAGGTCGTCCACCAGCTTCTGGAGGTGGTTGGCACGGTCCACAACCGCCGCCGCGTCCACTGCTTGCTGCTCCTTCTTAGAGATGCGTTCCTGCGCGTTCCGCACCGCCTTCTCTAGAATGTCGATGTGCGTCCGCTGTTCCTCCAGTGTCACGCGCTGCGCCTCGATCTCGATCCGCTGCCGCTCGTCCCGCTCCTGTAGCTCCTTATCTGCAAGAGGAGAAGGGTCCTACCGTAATCATAAACCGCAGACTTACTCCGAAGCATGAGTTCGTTGATGAACATGTTCAGTTTCGCCACCTGGTCCACGTGGTCCATGTGTGGAGTAGCCGACTGCTGATGGCTGAGAAAGTTGATGTGCTGGCGTAGCAGCAGGTTCTCGTTGGTAGTCCGGGCCAACCGCTCCTCCATCTCGGCCATCGCCGCCGCCTCCAAATTGTCCTGCTGCTGCCGCTGTCCCACAACTTCTTCGTAGTCCTTCTCGATCCTTTCGTACGCTAGTTCTAACTAAAAGTACAAACAACGTGACACAAACCATACCTAGGACTTACCTGTTGGAGCTTGGCGGCGCGCTTCCCTAGCAGCTCGACCTGCTGGCGGAGCTTCCCGTTCTCCTCGCGAAGCGCGTGGATGATCCTCTGCGTGTTGGTCCCAGCGACGCGACCAGCGCTGGAGCTCTCCTCGCGGTACTCCGGTGGCGCTTCCGTGGAGCACTGTGGTCTCGGTACGCTCGAAGACATCTGCGGGCCGACCTGCTGCATATGGCCCTCCTGCACCATCTTCTGCTGCTGCTCGGCCGTGAAGAGGCAAGGCTGCGAGTGGCTCATCGGCGGAGCCGAGTAAGCTGACGGTCGATGGTATCTTCTGCATGGACAAAGGTGAGCAGGGGGAGGGATTCGAGGGTAGGAAAACGGTCTTCGGCAATCGGGTCCCCGACACTTTTAGGTCCCTACGCCAGCAACGTTTCGCTTTAAATTTATCCGAAAACGAAAGTGCGCGACGAGCAAGAAGGGGACAAAAAGGCTACAATTCCCAAGAGTTTCGAATGCGCGAAAAGAGGTCATAAGTGATCGCAGCACGTCGCCTACTTCCTAGGCCAGGAAAGACGTAAACAAAAGCGACAAAAGAACATTCCAAGGCAACAAGCGAACTGCAACTCCGAAACTCTCGGGTACCCGAAACCCATCGCCAATTACTTCTGACGCCGATGGGAAAATCGTCATCGAAAGAAGCGATCTGGAAACGCACCGCTCGTCGCCGCCGGACGTCGCCATCTGGCGCAAGTAGTTATCAATCATGCTTTGGACCTGCTCCTCGTTGTTCTCGGCGTCTTCGGCGTCGAGACGGTTCGTCGACGTCGCCTCCTGCAGGAGGTTCTTCAGGAGGCCTCCGTTCTGGCCAACCTCGCCCATCGCCGGCTCGATGCTCCAGCTCCTTCCCGCTTCGGCGATGCGCGGCGTGCCTCGAGCGGCGTTCTGGTCGAGCAGCTCAGCCTTCTCGCCATCCATCAATCGGTGACTCAGATGCTCTCGCCCCGATCTGCAACAGGTTCTTCCTCTGCAAATAGCGACGAATTCCAATTACACAGACGGAAGCGCGCGGGTGCCCCGGGCTGGCTGCCCACAAGATGGCAACAGTACGCCGTGCCTGGGGGCGCAGGGCGAGCGAGAGGGAGAGGAGGGCGGCGTTCCTGCGGCGACGTGCCTGGCGATTTGTCGATGTACGACCGTTCATTGACCGAATGGTTCAAGAGTGGGGGTCGATCAATTCGTTCCATCGGACCGCTCCACACTACGTGCGTGGGGTGACTGATGCGCATGGCTCTGCTCGACGTCACTGTCTCGTCTGCTAGACTATTTGTAGACGAGACATTCTGGCATGTCTGGCGTCTGCCTTCTGTGGGCTCTACCGTAGCATCGTTCATATTTGCCACGTTAATTGCCGGAAGCTATGGCTTTGGATTGTGCATGTGGGCTGCGCGTAATTTGTTTGTTTGTCTCGCCTACTAGACCATTTGGCTCGTCTGTTGTCTACCAACGCTGATAAACTCACAGAGCCGGCTTTAGGGTCCGATTTTTTCCTTCTACGTTACTAGATTTATCGGAATGCATTTACTTTTTTCTTAATTTCCTGTGACTATTTAATATGCGCATTATATTAAGCTCTGACTAGTACGTCTAGGCTCGTTTGTCTTTTCTGCAGATTCCGCTAGACCTTCCGACTCGCTTGGACAAAATTTTCAAGCCTGACCGGCTTTAACGTGCAAAAGAAACAAATAGAAGGTGTTAAAACCGTTGAATGTGCAAGTTTATCTCAGTCACACCTTACCGTATCAATTCTACCTTAATACCCGACGAGTATTTAATATTTGCGTGCACGATTGATATTCAAAATGCTGATGTCCGCTACTTTACAGATCCCCGACGGGTAATGATGAACAAATACCAGGCGATATTCCTCCTATTTGTGGCCTTATTGTCGGCTAAGGACATCTTCATCACTGGCAACAGTGCCAGCGATGACAACGACTTCAAAGAGTTCGGAGATGACCCAGAAATCGCGGAGCACGACGAAGAAATCGAGGTGAGGGAGCAGTCCCATTTCTCCGCGCCTCAGAAGTTCTCCACAAACGCGGACCTTCCCCCTGTCCGGTTCGCCTTCTGGTATGGTTCAAAGTATGTTGAATTGACCTTACTTCTTATGTTTCAGCGTTTCCTGTGGATACCGCCAGGCCTTCGACGATTTCTCCCGAATTATTCGCGAGAAGTACCCCTCGATCCAGATCGACGGGGCCAACTACCCTCCCACTCAGATGCGCGCTCTTGTTGCCCAGGTAAGTGTTTGTCATTAGTCACACGTTCTTCACCAACATTTTAGTTCGTCGGCGTCGCCAAGATCATCATTATCGTCATGATCATCTCTGGACGTAACCCCTTCCCGGGACTCGGCATGGAGACGCCCGCCATCGTGAACTGGATGCTCTCCAACAAGTTCTCCGCCTGCTTGATGATCTTCATGCTCTCGAACACCGTCGAAAGCAGCATGATGTCCACGGGAGCCTTCGAAATCTACGTCGGAGAAGCCCAGATCTGGTCCAAGATGGAAAGCGGCCGAGTACCGTCTCCCCCCGAGCTTCTCCAGGCCATCGAATCGCAGCTGGAAATCCAAGGAGCCAAGATGAGCGACGCGTTCTCCTTTGAATGAGCTCAGTGACGTTGTCCGCGTCTTGCCAGCGTCTTTCGCCCGCTTTGTGATACCATGTACATGCACAACCTCTCCTCCCCTTAGTCTCAAATTCCAAAACCGCCTTAAGGCAGCAGGGTCGCGCTTGTTTGCCCACTTGTGCGCCTACTTAATTGATATATATGTGTTGTATTATGAATTAATTATGTTTTGTTGTTTACAGCTGTGTGCGTGTTTTATAGGTCTTACTCAGTTATACGTGTAAATGAAGCTGTAATGGCTATGCCTTGTTTTTGCGATGTGTTAGTAGGAGACTAGAAGTCACATCCGTCGGAGATGGAAAGAGTTAATTAAAGTCTTCTTGTGCCACCGAAGATCCATAGAGGCAGGCGGATTCAGTCCCATACAGAGAGACTCAAGTGTCAGGTTGTGTGTCCGTAGATGAGACATGTCTGTGTCTGTAAGTGCATCCACGTGTCTGGTTCTGGCTCTGCAAACGAGACATGTCTGTCTACAGGCTCAAATGAGACGTTCAAGTGAGACGTGTCTAGTGGCTCTGTCGGAGTTCCAACCAGTCATTTGCTTTGTCCCTTCCACGGGTGACGGCTGCTGACGTGGAGTCTGCAGGTGACCTTCACTTTGGAGGGAGTTTAATTAGAGTCGGTCGGTTAATTAATGCTGTGTAGTAGTACTTCGCCGGAATCACTGTTTGCTTAGCCAGCTTGAATCGCGTTAGAATACGACCGAAAGGACACTTCTGTTTTTCCGTTAGCAACTTATTCGATTTGCCAGTCGTTCGAGGGCTGCTTCATTCCGTCAAAGACTTCGAGAGGGGCCCCGCGCCATAGTCTTTGGCCCACTCGTCTATTTACCAAGCATGGTCGCCTCCAGTCACTGGCATTCCGTCCAGTTGCTACCTGCCTCCCCTCCGCCGGTCGGCCTTTTTCTCCAAGTGTCTCGCGGAATCACGGCGTTATGGGAACAAATCTCGAATTTGTCCAAATTGAATCGTTTCACTTCGTCGGCAATTCATGAAGCACTCGAGGGCGTTCCCATCGCCATGCCAAGGGCGTATCTACGCGGATCCTCGGAGCGATACGAGCGAAAGCGAACTTCAGTCGAACTTCCCCTCCGGCACTCAAAGGGCTTTCCGGAGGCCGGAGTCGTCTTACGGGCTACGGTGGCTCCAGGAGTGTACTTCCGTGCATTCCTGTTTCGTTTATTTTAGAGAACGTTCTGCTTCTTCTAGGGACGTTTGGGGGTTTCTACGCCGTTTTAGGCGAAGAAGACCTCCGATATCCTCTGGTTCGCTCAAAGAACCCTCGCTCGGTCTTCCAAGAAGAGGCCCTCGCCCATAACTTGCAAAACTCCAAAATAGAACCACTCGCGTCATCCCAACCGTTTTGGGAAAGTGCGCGAAAACAAAAGAGCGGCCGAGGAAGAATCGGGTCAATTAAGCGCTTCCGGGCCGCGTACCCACCGCCGCGGTCTCCGAACCTAACGATTTGAGTGTCGACGTCGCTAATTGACTCCGCTTCTTCGCCGCTTCGCGCGCTCGAAGACCGTAGTTGTCGCGAATTTCCGGCTTTCAGCTCTTCAAATCTCATTTGGGCCTCGATCAAGCCCCCCGTATTGTCTTAAGCCCGCGCCTTCGCGCGAATAAGAACGAGGGGCGGCCCTCCCGAGTCCGTTTCATTTTCAAAAGTGGCTCAAAGAATAAGGAAAGACGAGGCGACCTTTTTTTGTCCGGAACTGACCGGAATTCTGAGTTCGCCGCTCCTTTGTTCCTCCTTGCCCTTCGCCTGCGTGAATCCACCTCTACTTCCCGGTTGGTGATCTCTAGTCGATCTAAGGATCTGTAGAGAAGGTCAGTCCACTTCCTAGATTAAGGAACTGGGGGTCCAAGGAGCATAGGTTTCCGGTCTTGATGAACCCTAAGATTGGAGAGGCCCGTTCTACCCTCTACTTCGCCTTCTAAACCAGATGAGGCACTTGGAGGGGTAGTACCAAAAGGCGAGAGTCAAGGTTTCTTCTAGGATATGACTGGATACTTCCCGGTGAATCCAGAAGGTCAAAAAACTGGTCAAATTGGTCTCATTTCGTTTTTTTTTGTTTTTTTAGCATTTTTTCTTTTCCATCTTTACAGTCACCGTCAAGGCCATCCACATCATCCATAAGTGTATCTACTTGGGATTCTTTCTTATGCAGGATGTAGACTTCCCGGTTAGTCAACCCAGAGATGAACAGCTTACGGTGAATCTACTTTAAGGGTCAAATTGGTCCTACCGTAACCTAGAGAAGGTAGACCATAGATCTGGGCATCCTTAATCTCCAGCTCTATTTGTAAGCCTCCAATCCGTCTAATTTTATCCCTTTTCCTTCCGATATATCCTCTAGGGCAGATAAAAACAACCAAAATAAACAAGAAGTTCTCCTCCGTCGCCACCTCTCCCTGCAGACCTCCCAGGCCCCGGTCCACCTTCTTGCAAGCCTGGAGAAAGCCCCGAAGAGGCGCGGCCTTGTCCTCGGGCGCTTTCTGGCGTCTGTTCCAATTTACGCTACATTCAATCAATTGGTCCCAATCGAGCGGCTTCGGAGGATCCGCCCTCCGACCCTCGAACTTGTCGCGGCGAGTAATCTGTCACCCGCGCGTATCCGGCCTGCACCCGCGCCTCCTTGCAGATGGACGCGGACGAGTGGTGGCAGGAGCACTGCTCCATCATCCCGCCGGAGCCGCTGCGCCTCCTTCTGGTCGCCGTCGTCGGCTCCGCGCTCGCCCTTCTCTCCATCGCCTTCAACCTCTTCCTCTTCGTCATCCTCATCAAGAACTCGCACCACCGCGCCTCCCACCTCGTCTACCTCACCTTCCTCGCCCTCATCGACGTCTTCCTCTCAGGTAGGCCCCTTATCCTTAGAATCAGGCCGGTCTCTGGCCTCGCTCGGCCTTGGTCCTTGGCCGAACATTCCTGTCCTGTACACTGGGACTGAAGTATCTCCTGAAAACAACAATATGTCACAAGCAGAGCGCGGTATTTTCGAGACCGAACGGGTTTATGCTCCGATGGGTTTTGGGTTTTTGCAACTCTCGAGAAGGGAAAAAAGGGAAAGCAATTAGGAAAGATATTAACGATGGAGGCTCTGAAGCACTCAAACTCAAATTAAGTTGGAGAACTTCGAGTAGGCCATTCATATGCCACATCATTTTTTAGTGATGTGCATCTTAGACCCAATCTGAGATTTCTAGGGTCCAAAATCCAAGATTCTTTTTGGATACCCTTCTCCCAGCCAAGTATCGTTCTTAACTGTCCGATCTGTCCACAGAAGCCTGATGCAAGTTGGAGATTGTATAAGGAATCCTGGGATTTACCCTCTCTTGTCCTCTACTGCAATCTGTAGCTAAATACAATAGGTTTTATACCAAATTCTAAAGCCTATCAGATTCTACGAGCCTACCTATCTATCCTTCTGCCAATCATCCTCCAAAGGTCAAATTTTTTCATTAATTTGCGCGCTTTTTTCTGCACCAAGAGGTACTAGAGATCCACAGTAACAAAAGCTCCAAAACCTGAGGTCAAATGACTTCTTCTCAGAGCTCCTGATGACCCGGAAGTCAGTCTCCGACCCGAATCATAACTCCGAGCAAAATCCAAGTCCTAGATCTAAAAATTGGCAATTCTGCCGTCCCAATTATCCTCGTCAGCCGGACGGAAACCCGAGACGTTCTCTCGTGTGATTCGGCGGCTCCGACGATTTGCTCGGTTGCGTTTCGCGTAATGAAACGCCCGAGCCTCGGGGGAACGTTCGTGGACTAATTAAACCGGTAAAAGATCACCCCAACCGTTTATTGCGGCGGTGGTGACGTTCCTAGCTCCACGTGGACCCACCCAGGAGCGCCTCCTTAGGGAGAGGACGCACCCCGGTGCCCGAGGACTACGGTGTTGCTCGGCGACGTTTCCTATTTTGCGTTTGTTTCCGGAAACGGGACGTCACTTCGAATTATGGAGGCGACCGAAAACGACGTGCTCGATGTTGACTCGCGGAAAACGGACCCTTCCAGGGGATCCGAGCGCTCCAAATCCATGCTTCGGCGCCCGTTTCAATTAAGTTTCGCGTCGGGACGACGACGAAAACAGACTCATCTGTCACAAAAGAGGTCACCTTATCTAGCCGCCAGGAAAAGGTTCGGATTCGTAAGGCCGCTGATGAGTTTCGCGTTTGTTTACGTCGCCGAGAGGGGCCGAGTTGCCCGTACTTACGATGGAACTTTTTCTGCCAGCTCGGGGACGGCTTGTTTGGCTAGGGAAGCCAGAGAGCCAGCCAGATGCCGGCTGAAATAGGGTTTGTATCGAGTGGGATTGAGAAATGTCGGATTTCTGGGCAGCTCAAAGGAGATTAGAGCTGCTGAATAATAAAGGTGAATCGTGTAATCTTAGGTCCTCTAGGTTCGTTCTGGTTACGTTTAAACAAGTAGCTGAAAGGAAAAAAAATCACATGCTTTTTTTTCATCCACAGAGAGCTATTCCTTAAAAGAAATAACCAAGGAGCAGATGCCTATAGTCAATCTTATAATCTGAAGTCCTCTAGGTTTTATCCAGAAAGAGAGGTACGTTGAAACAAGTAGCTCGGAGGGAGATGCCTATACACACGTTTAGGCAAACTTATTTCTCGCCTATTATTGACCTTCTTATCCAGTATCTTATCCGGGACATCGAGAGTGCGCGGATAAGACTGTTGGGGTCAGAGAGGGTGATCGAGGGATAATTTTAGCCTCTATCTTCTTTCCATTCAAAGTCGAAAAGCGGATTAATACGTCAGAAGGTCGATCGGATACTCCGCCACATTCTGATCTCTGACTTAACCAAAGAGGGTATTTGAACTCTAGAAGAAGCTCTGAAGAAGCCTTCCTTGACCCGAGCAACTAAAGCGGACCAAACAACGAGCAGAGAAAGCCTACAATGCCGCCAGGAATGCGGAAGTTGACACCCGAAGTTTAGAGAAAGGTTCTGGAGCCTCTCATTTGTCCTCCAAATCGAATCTTCTCGGCAGACAACAAGCACCCTCTTCCTGTAGGAGTTAAATGCTTGTTTTCGAGTGACTGGGCCCAGAGACTGCGATTTGAGTAACCCTATTCAGTCGACGTTCTTCCGGCCGGGTACCCTAATTCGTTACGAACCATAATCTCATCGAAGCGGCACTGAGGCTACAGGATAAACATGTTAAGGGGTCGGCGGAAGAGCAGTACGTAAGAGGCTTTTGAATGGCGCTAGACGAGACTCGAGACTCCAGACTGAATGGTCTAAGGAGGGGGAGGGGAGGACCCGTAGAAGGACTGTAGAAGGACGGAAAATCAGGACTTGACATTTAAGATGGCCATCTTGTCCATAATCACTGACTTCTGACTCGTCTGACTAAGAGGCTTTTGAATGGCGCCAGACGCAATTTTGAGACGAGACTCGAGACTCCAGACAAAATGGTCTACGGAGGGGGAAGGGAGGGTCCTGACTAGATTTGCCTTTTTGGGACGAGGTGGTTGAAACTGTGGAAGGACAGACTTCTTGGTTAGTCGACTTCTATCCTAATCAGGGCTTGACATTCAATATGGGCATCAAGAAGGGCATCTTGTCCATAATCACTGACTTCTTCCTCGGCTTTGACTCCTCTCCACTCAAGTAGCGCCATCCCCTTTCAGCGTCCTACATCCTGATGTTCCCGGTGAACCTCTTCATGGACTACTTCGAGAGCACCCTTCTGGCCGCGGCCTGGTGGGCCTACATGCGCCCCATGCTCGCCTTCTGCCACGTGGCCATCAGCGCCTCGGCCCTCCTCATCACCGCCGCCGCCATGGAGCGCTACTTGACCATCTCGCGCATCCGCTCGCAACTCCACAAGTCCCACCGCGTCGCCCTCTCGCTCGTCGCCGTCGGCTTCGCCCTCGTCTCCAAGGCGCCCATGTTCTTCGAAATGCAGGTGGGCTCCCGTAGAAGGACTTATAGAAGGACCCTAGCCTTCTTCAGGTCGTCGAGAACGGGAACTGCACGGGGGTCACCGGCTACAGGCCCGACATCCAGGAGTGGACGAACACGGAGCCCTACAAGACGGTCTACCGCTTCTGGTTCCGCAACATCATCACCATCTTCCTCCCCTTCTTCATGTGTCTCTACTTCAACGTGGCCATCGTGCTGCGCCTCCGCCAGCAGCACATCGGAGCGCGACTCTTCCGCTTCGCCACCTCCGAACACCGAGTAGGAGTGTCCCGTCGCCCTAATACCGTACTCCTCTTTCAGAAGAACATCCGCTCGGCCACACGCATGCTCGTCCTGGTCACCTGCACTTACATCGGCTCCAACGTCCTCAACGTGGTCGTCTCCGTGTGGGAGTTCATCGACATGGAATCCCTCTACACTCCCGAGATACGGCCCTTCTACACCTACAGTAGCGACCTGGTCTCCGTCCTGACCGTCCTCTCCAGCACGTGCCGCCTGCCCATCTACTGCTCCTGCAACGCTCGCATCCGGAGGGAGGTGGTGGCGCACCTCGACTGTCTCTCCAACTTCAGCCGGAAGTGGAAGAAGAAGAACGAGGCGCTGCCCAAGATAACCCGAGACAACATCCAGACACTACGGTAGTCTCCTTGGATTGGCCCGCGCCCTCATTCCAGCTTCTTTAGGTACTGTAACACCGGCAACGGGCTGATGATCTTCCATCCACACCACCAGAGCTCTCCTGTGGGTCCGAAGCAGTCCACTTGCGTTGGCACGGGCATTGACAAGATCGTCCTCTCGGTGGCGCTTTCGAGGGACCTGAAACAGCCATTAAATGGAGAGGCGAGCGTCGTCCGCCGACTTACCTCCAACGACGAAAGAAGCACCCTGAAGGAACCTCCTGCACAGAGCAGAAGGCCTCCGAGCTCCCACACCTTCTAGAACTGTACATATACTTCAGATGATTAAAGACTTCTATTTCCGTGGGAGCGTTCCAGACTCTCTTGAGACTAGAATCCATTTGCGAGACAAGACATAGACAACGAGACATAGACAGCAGAGATTCCAGACTGTCTGTCTCTCTTGGGACGAGACTCGATCTTTTCAGACTTCTTCTGAGACGAGACACGCAAGTCTAGACTAAATGTCTAATCTGATAGGACTCTAGACGTGCGATTCTAGAGATCGCCGCTGGAATAAACAAAAACACGCGTCTGAGCTGTCACGTTTCTTATTACATTAAAATTAATTAGTATACACATAATCTTGTAAATAAATAACCAGTCCATACAGCTTGAATCAAATATAAACAACGTGTACCCATCGGGGACAAGAACTCGATATTTACCCTAACAAAGCAGAAATCAAACGAGTATAAGCAGCCACAAATGAATGAAGATATCACAGCTTTTTTCGCGCAGATAAGTTAAATACGACGCACCAATATACTCGTGTTTCACGGTGGGAACACAACGCATCGTCACACGCGATAGAGCATCCTTGAGGGTGGTCAAGCTTTCATTTCTTGGATCTGCTTGATCAGATACGCCTTCTCGTCGTTGAACTGTTCGTCTTCTGTCCTTTCCGTGTGGAAGTTTCCCAGGAACTCGACGAGCTTCTCCCTGTTCCTCAGGAGGATCTCGGAGATGGCCTTCGGCTTGTTGGGGTTCGCTACGAAGACCTAGAAGGGGATAGGATCTGGAAGTCTTTATGAGGACTTACCTTGAAAACGTGGAACGCCTCGAACTGGATGCTTCGGCTTTTCTCGCGAAGCATGTTCATCATCAGCTTCAGGTTCTCGGGATTACCGATGTATTTTTGCATAACGTTGAAGTTATGCCGGTCAAGCAGGAGTTCCCCTAGAAGTTTTAACGACTGACGTCGTGTAACGTAATTTTCGGAATTGAGCAACTTTTGGTATTCTGCAAAGAAGGTGTCATAGTGGGAGTCAAGGAAATCGGAGCATGCGGCTTTGTGCTTCGTGACACAATCCTAGGCCGAAAAAATCAACAAAAATACAACAATGCGGGTTACCTTGAAGGTGGCGAAGGCGTCGGAGGCGATGTCAAACGTGGAGAGCTCCACGTACTCGAAGAACTTGAAGAACTGATCCGAGTAGAGGATCAGTTTGGCCAGGTGCTCGTGCCGGATGCACTCACGCAGCATCTGGCCACAAGTTATGGCGATGTCCGGGTGCTCATATCTAAAGAAGTGGCTTAATTAAGGCTACAGAACTCAGAGACCAACCCTTGGAGGAGGTTCCTCAGCATCTCCGGCCTTCCGCACAAGTACTCAACGGTGGGAGATCGAGTTCCGATTTGACGACGTAAAAGGTTGTTGAAGATGAGGGCAACGTCTTTCTTCGACTCAAAGTCCAGCTTTGCTAGGTTTGTAATCAGCATCTGGAGGATGCTGTTGTTGTATATCTCCTGGGCCAGTTGCGCGACTTGCTCCGTGTTCGGTTCTTGGCCTTCTTGCCCGTAAATAAAGACCTTCACCGCCTGGAGCCATCGGTTTATGTCGTCTGCTGCCTTCTTTTCGCTCTTCTTCTCGTTCTTCTCCAAAACCAAGAGCGCGTCCCGGAGGTTCTTCACAACCTCGGCCGGGCTTCGGTGAGATTTGCCAAAGAGTCCGGGAAGAGGCATCTGAAAGAGGAGAACATCTTTAAATGTGTATAATGACACGGAAAAGAACGCGAGCACGGAAGATCTCGAGGTACTACTTAAGGATAGAAATGGTAAGCCTCAAAGATCGAACGATTTTTCCTCCTTTCCACTAAAGGCGCTCGATAAGATAAACTTTAAGCTCGATAAGATAAGCAGGTTTAAATACTACAGCATCTTCATGATAAGATAGGAAAGTGATAAGCAGAACAGGCAACTTGAATCCTTGGGTCGGACCTTAAAGGTTCTGGCTTAAGCCTTTCTCAAAGTGAGAAAAGGTAAAGGTAAATACACACCCCCTTAAAGCTTCAGTTAAGAAGAAACACAGCCTATTGCCTAAGAACTCATCCAGAAGAGTTACAGTATCACGTAGGTTAGAAATTCATATATCCAAAACTTTCTTCTTCACGCGTCCACGTCACTGGGATGAATTTCAAGAAGACGGGCTTCTTATCCAAAGCTGGAGAGGTTCAATACTGCTTAAATACAACTCCTAAACGACTATAAACGCCTTAAAAGAGTAAGTTAGAGGAAGACACAGAACCCAATGGACACAGTAGCACCTCCAGGCTTACCAACTTGGCCAAGTGGCCTACCGGAAAAGGATAAAATAAAAACGAACTGAAATTAACGATCGATAGCGACGATCACCGGCCACAGCCGTCACACTTGTCTTTGCTCTGTCTCTCACACCAGCGGCGCACACAACAACGAACAGCACAATATACAGTCCGCCGCGACCTACGAGCGCACTGTAGCGCGCATAAGTCACAAATCTAAATATCCGAACGGACGCCATCCGCGAGCGCTGGGCGTTCTTGGAGTGAAGCTGAGGAAGGAGGAGAAGGAGTCGGAGCTGAAGAGGATTCGCGCTGCGCCATGGAGCGCTACTGGAACCGTCTTCGCGGGACTGTAGCCGCGGGTGAGGGTGCTGGGAGAAGAACAAACGAGCGAGGTAGAAAATAAAACGGAGAGGAGCAGGGCGACGGCGATTTCGGCCAGCGGCGAGCGACGCGGACCAAACTATAGACCGAGTGCAAGAACGCGGACAGACACAATCGATAACGCCGAATCCGAGCGAAGAGCCCCAAAATCTGTGAAGAAGATCGACGTGCGCAGATCGAGGCGCGGGACAAGGACGGAGTCGGGTCAGGCGAGGGAGATAAGGACGCAGAAGGGACGGAAGAAGACCGCCGCGGCGTTGTATCAGAACCGCGCCGCCACGGGGATTCGTAAAAGTCGCATCTTCTTCCCAAGGGGGATTCCCGCCAATTCGCCTCCCGCCGCGGCTTCTCCCGTCTCGTCTCGCTCGACTTCGTCTCATTCAGCAGTCGAGCTGCAGCCGGGGTGGTCGTGTGGGCTCGCAGTTCCAGACAGACAGACATGTGTCTTTCGTCTCAGACACTCGTATATTTCATGAGTTCGGTTTCTTCTCTGGTGGCGATTGAAGCCGAAGAAGCCGACCTGAAGTGGGAAATCGACGTTTTTGCATAATTAATGTGGAAGCGCTTCCATTTTAGAAGTTGGATTCCACGACAACTCTAGTCGGAACAGCGAAGAAGCATCCTACAGTATCCAACGAAGTGACTCAGCAGGGAATGCGAAACCAGAAGGAGCCCAGAAGAAGAAGAACGCGCATGGAAGCCTAAAATGGGAATGGTCGTGGCGGAACGACGTGCCACTTCCTTCACGCACGCTCACGGGCCGTATCGAGGGCGAGAATCCAACGAGTGATTCAGCGTCTTAGCGATCAATCGATGGCGATGCTAAATTTGGAGACCCGGACGGTTTTATGGCGCTGCTGGGTTTTCAAACCGGGCGGAGAGGCAGAACATTCGAGCGCGCACGTTTTAAAATCGCCGAGGCCTTCGCGGAAGTGCGAAAGTGCGTTCCTTTCGGGACGCTTCTTGACAGTGATTCAGAGAATCGAAACTCTGAATCAGCGCTGTAGAATTCGTACAATGCATTATTGAAGAAGTGGCGCGTGATTGTTGAGAAATTTGGGAACCGGAACTAGAGAAGCTGACTTCCGACCTTCGTTGACTCGAACGGTCCACTTCTTGTCCTGAGAAGACTATGAAGTAAGGGAAGGAGGGAAGACAAGAGTAGAAGAGGCTCACTGACGCGACCAGCGAGTCAGATCTGAGATCTCCACTCACCGGTGACTCAAAGGATAAGACGAGTGACTCAACGGTGCCAGTGGAGGTGTACACGTTTGCATCACCTTTGTGGCGCCAATCGCACAGTGGTAAGGGGCTATCTTCTCTTAAATAAACAACCGACACAGCTACTTGTTGTTGATTCCATCGACTATGGACTCGGAGAACAGAAGAAGTCAGGACTAGCCAAGGTAGAGGCCATAAACAGACATCGCACCCCTCAGATCGTCGACCAGGAGACGGTTTGTGTGTATTTTGTGGTTTTGGCTAGCAGAGTCAGAGGCATAAGAATCATGCTTACCATCTTGTCAATGGGACCAGTAAGAAGAAGGTGTCTGGGTCAGAGGGTCGTCGCTAGGGGTGTCGGTACAGCTCATACCAAGACAACTCATACATGGACAACTCATGGACAGCGAGACCCATGAGTAGGGTTGGCATTCGACTCCAAATTCTCGAACTCGAACTCGACTCGAACTCGACTCGACTCGAATTTCTCGAACTCGAACTCGACTCGAACTCGACTCGACTCCAATTTCTCGAACTGGAACTCGACTCGAACTCGACTCGACTCCAATTTCTCGAACTCGAACTCGACTCGAACGCAAAAACTCGAACTAGTTCGAGTCGAAGTCGAGTCGAGTGCCAACCCTACCCATGAGGCGTTTCTCTGTTCGTCTCACTCTCTCCAGTCACACCTCTGTGCCGGGACGGTCGTCGGTTGATGATAGTCCGGCCGCTCACCACCGTCGTCGGTTTAATTACCCAAGTTTGAGGTAAACATTCGATC